>OY757906.1:27199415-27219415 GCA_963585895.1 Sepioteuthis lessoniana
GTATGGCCACTTTTATTGATAATACACACATGAAACTCAAGTCCCCTTCGAAGTAATCTCCTCCGGCCGCAATGGACTTGTTGTACCGTTCCAACAACTTCTGGAAGGCCCCATGGAAGTCCTCTTGTGTGAGCGTGTCAATGACCTTCGTCACAGATTCTTTCATCTCCTCAATTGTCTCATAACGACAGCCTCTGAGCTTCGGGAATAACGAAAAGTCACAGGGAGCAAGGTCTGGACTATAGGGAGGCTGAGGAACTGTCTTGATGCCCATCTTGCTCAAATATTCTGTGACAAGGATGGAGTTGTGGACTGGTGCATTGTCCTGGTGGAAATGTCACTGACTCGATTTGAAGAGTGCTGGCCTCTTCCCAAGGAATCTCTTGCTGAACTCCCTTAAAAACTCAACGTAGTAATCATAACCCTTTGGCCAATCAAGTCTGGTGTATTAACTTCCTTACTTCTCCCACACCTCTCATCCTCCCTCACAGACTCCCTGCCTTCCTTGAATCTCTTATGCCACTCAAAAACTGATGCTCGATTCATGCAAGATGGTCGAAAAGCAGTCTGAAGCATTCCATACGTTTCTATGGCATTTTTTCCAAGTTTAAAACAGAATTCTATTGCATATCGTTCTTCTAAAGTGTCCTCACGTCCAGATTGCATTTTTGAAATTCACCAGCTGTGACAATCAGGCTTTAGTAGGGTGTATTCTAATTGCTGCTGTAGCTGTTCACTTGCAGGTGAAATCATAAGAATTGGCCAGTCATTTCATAGGATGTATAGCAATAACAGAGTGAATATTCAAGAGTCTGCGACAATTTTAAATGCCTGAACAAAAAAGTCTGGAAAGTTATTGAATGCAATATATATAAGCAGAAAAATTGAAAAGCAAAGTGATCCAGAGTGATGAATTTATTGCGAAAGAAAGTCGTACTATAACGTTTAAGTTTTGATAAACCATCATCGGGACTTTATAAAAGATGATACAGTGTGTTGTTAGATTAACGATGGATATTTGATAAAGTACTAATGTGTTTGTATTTTATTAAACAACCATCGTTGATCTGACAACACTTGATATTATCTTTTTCTAAAGTCCTGATGACGGATTCTTTAAACCGAAACGTTATAGAATCGACTTTCTTTCACAATGGATTTATGATTTTGGGTTACTTTTATTTAACTCTATTATTTTATTTAACTCTATCTATCTATCTATCTATCTATCTATCTATCTAGAAAAATTGATAACAAGGCAATCCAAGTGGACGGAGAGATTCATTGAAAAGCACAGCGTTTCGGTTCTAATGAACCATCATCAGTTCTATGAGGGATGATATTAGTGATGTTAAATCGACGATGAATGTTTCAAAGTACAATTTTTTTGTATTTTGTACTTTGAAACATTCATCGTCGATTTGACATCACTAATACCATCCCTCACAGTCCTTGGCAACCGTAATCGTGGATGACCCGAAGGCCCCCTTTTCAATAGCTACAGCACTGACGTGTAGGGAAGGGTGCAACTCCTTTCCTTTGATTGTTTCACTTTACCCTTGATAATTATCTTATAATGTTGAGTGTTAAGCAATGATGTATCAAGTACCAATATTTGAGTCTTTGGTATGACTCGACCTAGGATTGAACCCTGGAATGCCAGTGAACACTCAACCCACTAGACCAATGCTATATTTATTCATTGAGTGCACAATATAATTGATAGAGCATATATACTTGGTAGGGTAACGCAGACAGAGAGTCAATGGCGTTTGTTGACTGTCAGTTTTTTGCCGATACGATCACTCAAACTATATATATATATATATATGTTGAAAAGATAGATTTATAGCAAATCAAACGGTATGATAGAAATGTGTGGAAAGTTGTATATATCAAACACTTAACTCAAATTTAGATGTGCGATATTTCGTTAGGCTTTATTTCATCCCTAACTTCTCCACACATAGACTGTTTTATTAGTTTTTCTATTTAAAAGTATGTGAGGAGAAATGATAAGATGGTGGAGGGGGTATAGTTGTAGCAAGAAAGCTTGGAGGGATTTAAAGTCAAATGCATCAGGTTTCATTAAAGATTTATTGTTTTGAATAGATTTTAGGGAACAGATAATAAAAAAGTAGGGAAGGGTTTGGGTGAAAGGGGTTTCGGCATATCTTGTTTCATGGAAAGATATTGACTAAAATGTGATGTCGCAGAAACACACGTTCAATTTTTCCCATGTCACCCTAATAAAACCCATACACTGTAAAAAATCCCGAAGACTACTAGAATCTACGGTCATTTCCAAAAGAAACCATATAAAACAACGTCCAGGTTTTTACCAAATCTAGTGAACATCATACGAAACGAAAACAAAATCAAAATAGAAAACGGATAGGAAAAGCTTTTTTTTTACTCTGTGCTACCATACTTTTGAGAATCCTTTCCTTTTTCCTTTTCCTAATCACTTTACCTCTTAGCCCTTCCTCACCCCAATTACAGCCTAAACACTATAATATAGACGATTTTCTGTGACAGTGTGTGTGTGAGTGTGTGTGAGTGTGCGTGTGTGTGTGTGTGTGTGTGTGTAAGTGGCGGAGTACAAATGTGTTTCCGTGGTGGGTGGAATAGTTGCGTATTCTTTCAGAGACATTTGGGATCAATGTTCAAATTCAAATAAACTCAAGAATTTCGAATTCTGGAGTGATGCATTCTTTCTATCATATTACTCATTTTCGATTCATGCCGGACAAAGTTGTGTTGGATAATTTCAGAACAATTACTACCAAAAGTTTAACAGTAATCCACCCTCCATGTAAAATATGGAATAGCCTGTATTACATGATACTATGAAAGATTTGTTCCGATAAATATATATTTTCACCATTTCTTTGAGTTTGGGAAATGATAATTTTTTGTGGGGAAGGGGCGCCTCGAGTGGTGTAATTGCTAGCAACCCTTTACGAGTGAGTTCGAATCTCACTGTGGCCCTCTTCATACGACATTGTGTGCGTGCAAATATGCATATTGATAAGCCAGGGGTATTATTTTATCGAAACGTCTCCGAATGATATTCTTCTACTATCATACAATATCTTAATATTGTGGATCATTGCATTTATGGAATTTTAATTTAAAAAAAATTAAACATTCAAGCACGAAACATCATTTATTCTTAAGCGCTAAGAACATATCCAAATGTCTACTTTTAAATTTAGGATGCTAATTTGTGTGTGTGTGTGTGTGTGTGTAGTTTGGTTCGGTTTTATGGCACATCAACCATTGTTGATTATTTAATACCAAATCTATTTTTATACATATAAACAGTTCTAATTCAAACAATTCAGTTTAGCATAAGTAGACAGTTTAGTTTTGTCTGACCCATAGACTGGACCCTATCAGGTGCTAGCACTCTGGGTCAGAGTGTTCCTGGGAGCGATGGCAATGAAGGGGTACTCCTCATTCCCTAAAGCTTCTGCATTACTGGAGCCTTACCATCAGATTGTTTAGTGTCATATCCAGGACACTCGTTGGAGGAGTCTTACTCCTCTGCACAGATGCAGTCAGTGTATTCTACAGCCACAGCCGGCTGAGCCAATGTGTGTGTGTGTGTGCATGTGTGTGTATGCATATATATGTATATGCATATATATATATATGTATGCATGCATATATATATGCATGTGTGCATATATATGTATATATTGTTTGTCTTCATAAAAGCTTGAAAGCAATGTTTCGAACACCCGACTTCTTTAACATTGTCACTAATCTTGCTTAGCTGGCAACGATGAACTTAGCAGATTCAATGCGGTTGTGAGATAACATCAACAAAGTGGTTTCACAGGAAAGAGAAAAATGTAATTTATTGCCTTTGGATCATTATCATCATCATCATATCGCGCTGGTAGCACGGATATCCCTGACCCTCTCTCGCCACTCCTCCCTATCGTTCATCGCCCTAGGTAGGTCTTCAGGACAACATCCTGTATCCTCACATAGCTGCTGAATGTATGTTCGTGCTGGTCGTCCTGCTTTTGCGCGACCATGTGTGGGGATCCATAAAAGTACATCTCTTATGAGTTCGTCCCTACTTCTCCAGCAGTGTCCTGCATGTCTGGTTCTTCTAACTTGAATAGTTTTCGTGATAGGGGGCAGGTGGCCGTACAGTTGGTGTCTTGTGGGGTGTTGCTGCCAGGACTTGTTAATTACAGATATTTCCGTTCGCAGGGAAGATAAACAAATTACCGGAAAAAACGGAAGTACGTAAGTTCCGATAACTAGCCACAAACAGAAAATACGTGGGCAAAGAGGCAGGTTCATATTCCCGCATTGGACTTGAAAGACAATATAAGGTCTGTAATTTTAGACTGAAGACAGAGATCCGCTGGTCGCTCAAGCAAAGGGGAGAGGTCTGCTGGTCTCTCAAGCGAAGGGAGAGACTCGCTGGTCACTCAAGCAGACCTGTCAGCTCCCCCGTGTTTGTTCTCCGGCCGTCGCACTACTTCACAAAAAGGGTCCCCACCACAGAAGAAAGATATGTGCGAACTCTATCTGACCTTATCCCTACTTCACACAAAGTATAAAAATGTAAATTATATTTTTATATATCTACGAGTTTTTCGTTGTTTGTCCCGTGGTTCAATATGCGACACGTGCAGGTGCGTTAACATTGTATTCGTTTATAATCTGCCTGGGTAACCTACAACGAACCTCAGTAGGTCTGATAGAAGAAAATGATTTCATATTAAAAAACAAAATCCAAAGATATCCCGCAGAAACGATGACACGCTGACTACGTTGATGATCAAATGCTTCTCGCAAATACACATGCCCAAGCCAAATTCCTGCTGCAAAGCCTGGAACAAGTATCAAGAGACATTGACTTTTACATAAACGCAGGTAAAAGAGAATTCCTGTATTTTAGACAAGATGGTGCTATTTCCACATTAAAAAACAACCCTCTGAAATTAGTAGCTCAATTCACTTACCTTAGCAGCAATATCTCATCAACTGAAACTGATGTCAACGTACGAACAGGGAAGGCGTGGACTGCTACTGACAGATTGTTGATCATTTGAAAATCTGATGTTTCTGATAAAATAAAACCGGACCTCTTCCAAGCTGTGACCGTGTTGGTACTGCTGTATAGCTACAACGCCTGGAATCTAACGAAATGCTAATAGAAAAAGTTAGATGGGTACTAAAAAGAATGCTGTTTTGAAGAAGTGTCGAAGGCAGCATCCGACAAAACAGCAATTGTACAGCCACTTTCATCCCATCTCACCAGCCATACAAGTAAAACGTGCAAAACATACAGGGTACTGCTGAAGAAAGATAAACTAAGTGATGCTGTCATGGACTCGTACATATGGACACACCTGTGTTAGCCAGTCATCAAAGACGTACATCAATGGATACTGAATACAGTTTAGAGGACCTGTTAGGAGCGATGGATGATGGGGACTAATGGAGGGAGGGAAAGAAGTTGTCAAGGGAATCTATACTCTCAGCACGCCTTGATGATGATGATGATATATATATATATATATATATATATATATATATATAGTTTAGTTTATTTGTCTAATCGCATATCAACGTTTGTGAATTATTTAATGATAATGCCCTCCTTGTAGAAGAACAGCAGTGACATTATTTAACCCATAGATTCGGGGATAAGTGGGGTTATACTTTCCCCAAGTATATTTGTACGAAAGTGAACGTAATCCTATTTACCAACCCCTCCGCTCGGGCAGGATATGACACAAGGTCAGTTTTTAAGCGGAGTTTAACAGGTTTGAATTCAGAGTTTTCCTTCTCCTAGACTAGTTGCCTCACCAAGGCTGAAGAACCTAGTCCGCCCTACTATTTACCCATAGCTGGAGGGAAAATAATTGGATTCATACCTTTCCCAAGGGTATTAGTGCTATGTGAAATGCAACCAGTCTCGTCCAGGATTTGAACTCGTGTCGCCGTATCCATTTCCTACGATGATAACCATTACACCACGGGCACCTCCAAAGTGAACGTAATAGTGTGCCTGGACTATTATATATATATAAATCAAAAACTAAAAAAAATGGTACTTGATGCCTCCTTGCTTAACAGTATTATCAGGTATAGATCAAGGTAAGCGGAGCAATCCAGGGAAAGGAGAAGTACCCTCTCCTACACCTCAGTATTCTAGTAATTGAAAAAAGTACCTTTGGGTGGTCCTCAACTACCGTGGGCTTACTTAAAAATGAATTATATATATATATATATATATATATATATATATATAATGCATTTTTGAGAGCAAATGTCAGCATAAATGTCAATATTAACATAAAATAATAAATTTTTCTTGTCACAATTTTTTTATTTCCTAATTTTAAAAGTTTTATTTTCTTAAATTCCTTTTTAACATCTTTTCATATAAATGTAAATCTCTTTACTTGACAAAGAAATGTTTTAAGGTTTTAATTCAAAGCTATTTCCCTTGGTCATTTTATATTCATTTTAATTCATATACATTGTCACTTCTCCTCTGCAATGGTTGACCGTTCTTTATGTGTTGACCATTTCATCGCGGAGATTAGTTAACTTTAACCCAAACTTAAACAAATTTACACCGGCCACCCAGAAGAATTTTAGTGGCTGTTATTTGATTTTTTTTTTCTGGCGAATTCCCAAAGTTTTATTTTATTTTTATTTGCTTCAACCCTGGTTAAAACGGGTGACGCTTCTGATTTATTGGTCTTCACTCGATATTACTCACAATAAAATCTCGATTTATGACTCGCTCTCTTTTTTTCGATTAAGAGTTAAAGATTTTTTCTTCTTAGAAACTTTCTTCACATTCCTGAACTTTGGGGGTTTTAAAGTCATTTATTTCGTTCGTTTATTCTGTAAATCTAATGCATATTTATTTGTGTGTGAACGTGTGAGTATGTTTAACGGAAGATTCTTTCTATAAAACTGAGCATTGATTATATCAATTTCTTCAATTTTTGTTACTTTTTCAATGCAAGACGTGTTGCTGTGGTAAGGAAAGTGTGTTCAAGTTTTGTACGAAGCCACCAATTTATGACTAATTCTAACAATTCAATAACTGAAGAAAAGATCGGCTAAAATGGGATGAAAATTACAAAGTTTACACAAATCAGATCAATATTTAATTCCGTAAAAATGAAAACATCTCAGAATCTTAAAACAAATAAGGAATATTATCACGACTACTACCACCATACCACTCCAGCGAGTCAACCATGAAGACCGAAATAAAAGTCGAAGAAAACATCGACAGAAAATTAAGGATAGAGAAATCTGCCTCTTTATTATAACAACTTTGGTAGCTTAACAGTAACAGCATCGTCTATGAACGACGAGTTTCCGGGTTATGATATGAGAGTTCAAGTTTTGTTTAACGCCTGCTTTTATGTATGTAATATCCACTGTTTAGTCTGAAGGGTTAAGTTGAGCTAAAAACATTCTGATGAAAACAAATTTTCATTCTTTGTTTAATGGCATATCAACCTTCGTGTGTTATTTAATGCCAAATCTATCCTTGTAGAATAATAGTAGTGGTACTTTTGGGTATCATTTACCTTTTCAGCATAATGAGCTAGGCCATCTACCATATATGGCAGTAGCTCTAATACTAAGGAGTCCAGTCCAGATCAGTCTGAGATCAGATCAGTCTACGAGTCAGACCAGAAGAGCCGTTCCTATTGTTGAAGTATACCCTTACACTATCACTAATCCTATGTTCTTATTACTAACAGTCTCTCTCTTGTAAATACTCTTTCCTGTAAATATAACTATTTTCTTCACATATCGCGGTTTGTCTTATTATTACTACTACTTGTGTTCACTTACCAGAACACAACAGGTACTATTTAAACGTTGCTGGTGGGGATAAAAGGGTTCATACCTTTCCCAAGTGAACATTAGTCAGAGTGGAGTTCGAACTCACTTACTACAATGTCGAAATCCACCACTTACAAATTTGGGATTTAAAAAATTACTTTCAAGAATACAAACCAATTTACCATTGTTCGTTATTTAATACGAAATCCAGTTTTTACATATATGTACTGGTTGTCGTAGTGAGAAGGAAAAAGGTATAAAAGGGTTGAACCGGCATTTGGCGTGTTGCTAGTAGTTGGTAGTCCTGTAGATTTTGGAGTGAGGAATTAAGGTCTCCAAAATAGATAAGCAGACTTGAAGTGGCTGGTTGTCTGAGCGATTTACGCTACGCTGTACACGTAGCAAAAGTCGTGTTTGCTATTTAAGGACAGGAAAGATGTAGTTACCCATAAATGTGTGGTCCTGGTTGCTGTAGGAGAGAGGCATGAAGGTCTCCAGAAAAGGTTGCCCAGGAATGAAGTAGTCGCTGTAGAAATAGCAAAAGTTAGAGGAGACATAAAAGTGTTCCTGTAAGTGCATTACAGGCATCTAATTCATGTTCAGCTGGGAACCCTTGGTCTAAGAGGGTAGACTCAAAAAGTCCATAAATCAGACGGCTTTCCTCATGGTGTTTTGATTCTGCTGCTATGAAGGGAGCGGACAGAAAGTACGTCCGTCCTGCTCGAAAGGTACTGAGGAAGAGATGTTTTGGCGGACTTTCACCATTTTTATGTTGTCCGGGAAAATGGTCCAGGCTGAATCGGATTAGTCATCTTCATTGGGTGAAAATATGCGACGACCATAACGGTCAAATTAATTTACGCGCCAAACAAAAATACAAAGTTCTTTCTGCCACATATACATTAAATATATATTTTGTCAACACATTTTATAGATACACACAGTTACATGATCAAACAGTTCTATTTCTAACAATTCAATTTAGCATAAGCCAACAAAGTTAAATGGTTCCAAGTATTGCTATATATCACTAACAATTCAATTAAACATCCGTCATTTGTTTAAACACGGTTAAATGATCAAACAGTTCTATTTCTAAAAACTCTTTCTAGCATGTCATTGTTTTAACACAGTTTAAATGTTAAACAGTTTTGTTCGACCCATCGACATGATCCTATAAGGTGCTACCACTCCCGCCAGAGTGCACCAGGGAGTAATGGCAATGAAGAGGTACTCCGCATTTCCCAAAGTTCTGGCATTACTGGAGCCTCACCATCAGATTGTTTAGTGTCATATCCAGGACACTCGTTGGGGGCATTTTACCCCTCTGCAGAGATGCAGTAGATGTATTCTACAGCCCTAGCCGATTGGGCCATCTTTCGATATTCCTGAAAAAGTTGCTGGATTTTCAAATTCCATTTTGATGCTTAGTTTTGCTTCCTTTCGTTATTTGTTTTTATCATATTTCTTTCTTTTTTAGTTATTCATTTATTTTTATCTTTACCCCTATTTTTCGACAACACCGAGACGTAGCACAGCAAGAACTCAAAGAAATGCGATAATTGTTACTTCTAATTCTTCAATTTTCGACACGGTCTTTCTTCAAGGATTGGACAATCCTGATAATTAACTTGTTGACACACAATGTTGACCTGCTTCTTTGCCTTTGTGTTTCCCTCAGCCACCAAATTCGCAAAAATCTGCTGATAAATGAATGGCTCTAATCTCAATCTGGTCCATTTTAGTTCGTCTGTGTATCAACGTGAAAAGATTGATTCCATTCTTTGCTGAATCCATCTTCTTTCATCCAAAGATGAGGCGTCTGGCTTTGAAATTCATTCTTTCTTTCCTTTTTAACATTTCTCGGTCACCACTTTATTTGCCTCATTTTTCTTTCCTTTTCTTCCTTCCATTTTCTCATCATCTTTATATTCCTCTCCTCATTTCAATATTCTTTCTTTCTTTCTTTCTTTCTTTCTTTCTTTCGTTTTCATCTGCTCATTAGAAATTCATTTGTTTGCATCCCTTCATTTTCTTTCTTTCTTTCTTTCTTTCTTTCTTTCTTTTTCATCTGCTAATTAGAAATGTGTTTGTTTGCATGCTTTCATTTTCTTTCTTTCTTTCTTTCTTTCTTTCTTTCTTTCTTTCTTTCTTTCTTTCTTTCTTTCTTTTTCATCTGCTAATTAGAAATGTATTTGTTTGCATCCTTTCATTTTCTTTCTTTCTTTCTTTCTTTCTTTCTTTCTTTCTTTTTCATCTGCTAATTAGAAATGTATTTGTTTGCATCCTTTCATTTTCTTTCTTTCTTTCTTTCTTTCTTTCTTTCTTTCTTTCTTTTTCATCTGCTAATTAGAAATATATTCGTTTGCATCCTTTCATTTTCTTTCTTTCTTTCTTTCTTTCTTTCTTTCTTTCTTTCTTTCTTTCTTTCTTTCTTTCTTTTTCATCTGCTAATTAGAAATGTATTTGCATCCTTTCATTTTCTTTCTTTCTTTCTTTCTTTCTTTCTTTCTTTCTTTCTTTCTTTCTTTCTTTCTTTCTTTTTCATCTGCTAATTAGAAATTTATTTGTTTACATCCTTTCATTTTCTTTCTTTCTTTCTTTCTTTCTTTCTTTCTTTCTCCCACTTCTGGATGTTAAATATCACTTGGCAACCCTTGAACAAACTTGAGTACTCGTTGTAACAGCGGTCTATAATGTTATTGATACTTCTATTTAGGAAATTGTGAAGGACTTATTTAATATTCATTTATTCTATTACAATTATTCTATTGTTCTATTACATGTTATAGTATGTATTATTTATCTATATTTATATCTGTATCTTTTTTATTATATATTATTTATATAATCTTTGGTTAAGTATCACTGGTTAAAAAAAGTTTCAACAAATAACGATTAAGTCGTATAACGTTTTATTTATAAAACTTCAATTGATGCTATGAAGTTTTCTTTTAAAAATGGAAACGAAAATTGTTGATGCAATTGTAATGGAAATAGACGTTGAATGTTAGTTGTTTAGCAATTTTTAAGATTTTGAATTTGAAAATTATTTGAAAATCAATTTTGCGATAAATTAGATATCATCATCATCATGTCATGCCGCTAGCACGGATATCCCTGACCCTCTCTCGCTACTTCTCCCTATCGTTCATCGCCTCTGGCAGGTCTTCAGGGTTACATCCTGTATCCTCAAGTAGCTGTCGTATGTAAGTTCGAGCTGGTCGTCCTGCTTTTGCTTGGCCATATGTGGGGGTCCATAGGAGTACATCACTTATGAGCTCGTCCTTGCTTCTCTAGCAGTGTCCTGCGTGTCTGGTTCGTCTAACTTGTATAGTTTTCGTGATGGGAGGCAAGTGGCCGTATAGTTGGTGTCTCGTGGGGTGTTGTCGCCAGGACTTGTTCAATATTGCTCTCAACATTCTTGTGTAATTGCCGTCTAGTTTTTTCTCCAGCCGTTTAGTTAGCGTCCATGTAGTGCATCCATATAGTAGTATCGATACAACCGCTGCCTGGAAGAAACTGCGTTTCATTTTATCGGTCAGGTCTGATTTCCATATGATCGAGAGCCTATCGATAGCCGTCCATGCTTTCGTCAGTCGTGTGTCGATGTCATTTTCGGTTGATGAGACGCTACTTCCTAGGTAGGTGAATTTGTCAACTAGTTTCAGAGAGGCTCCGTCTAGTGTGGCAATGTTGCCCGTTTGGTTGTAACACATATACTCAGTTTTGTGTGCGTTGACATGGAGGCCAAAACTATGCAGTAGTGTCTCTGCTTGATTAGGCGTATTCGTCAGTAACGCCAAGTCATTAGCGTAGTCGGCGTCTGTGATTGTTTTTGCAGGGTACCTTTTGCTTCTTTTCTTAGTCAGCTCGAAGCCATTTTCTCTGATTTTGTCGATCGAAGTTCTAAGCACGTAGTCTAGACAGATGATAAAGAGGTATGGGGTTAGCGTGTCTCCTTGTAGTACTCCTGCAACAATGTCGAAGTATTCCGTGTCTCCATCTGGTGAACGTACTTTCACTTTGGTGTTTCTGTAGAGAATCATTATTGCTGCTACGGTTTCTTTTGGTAGGCCGTTTAAGTATTATTCTTGAAGAGTAATATGGTTTGTAGTTCTTTATTCATATAATAGAATACTCTTTGCAGCATTGAAATACCTTCCACGTTTTAAACTGTCACCTGTGTGGTGCAAGTAAACTTGGGCAAGTGGTAATGGTAGCTCCATCTAACTAATGTCTAATTAATTTGGGGTGGGGGTAGCATCATGGCTAAGACCGGTTTAGGTCGAGAGTTTTGCAGTTTAAACTTTTTTAAATAGTGATTCTGTAATTGCTACTCTCATAACTTTTCGTGCTCATTCGTTGGAATGATGCTATTCTGGTTTGAATTTTCAACTCATAGCAGTATTAATTTTCTATCCGAAACAGCATTATTCCGACGTAATATCAAATGAGCGCGAAAATCTCTTTGTGCAGTAATTACAGATTCACCATTGAAAAAAGTTTCAACAGCAAGCTCACGATGCATACTGGTAAAACCCATGATCAGTAATGATCGTATCTAAAAAGCAATGGCCCAATCTGCTGGAGTTGTAGAATACATCGACTGCATCTTTGCAGAGGGGTAAGACTCCCCCCAACGAGTGTCCTGATTATGACACTAAACAATCTGATGGTGAGGCTCCAGTAATGCTGGAACTTGGGGAATGCGGAGTACCCTTTCATTGCTATCGCTCCCAGGTCCACTCGAGCCCGGAGTGGTAGCACCTGATAGAGTCCAATATATGGGTTAAATAGAACTAAACTGCATACTTATGCTAACCTGAATTGTTTGAAATAGAACTGTTTTGACATTGAAACTGCGAAATTATGTTAAACTGAATTGATTTAAATAGAACTGTTAATTTATAAAAATGGAATTGGCATTAAATAACCTAGAATGATAGATATAGCATAAAACCCAACCAAGCAATCAACCTAAAAAGCAAAATAGTATGACATTAGCTAAATGGATCTACCATCACAACTTAAGTTCATTTGTACCCCATAGATGACTGTTTAAAATGTGGGATGCATTTCTGTCGCACTCTGCATAACTGAAGGTTAAAAATGTATAGCACTAAATTCCTTATAATTATCAACTTTCAGTTACCCTCTTTTTAATTTTCTGATCATTCTATTCTTTTTCTTTTAAGTGCTCCAATGGAGAATATGAAGGTTTGTTGGTTATTTGTTTCTTTTCGTAGGTTGTCGTGGGTTTTAGTAGTTGTCACTGTTGGTTGTTGGGCGTTGATTTTGGGTTTAAGTAGCTGTCTTCTTAGTTCTTCTTACCCCATGAACTTGTTACTGTTTTTTTTTTTTGTCTGTGGAAGGCTGTAAGAAAATTTAATGAAGGAAGGAAAGAGACGAAGACCTTTTTAACTTCAACATTATTTTAGAGTTTAGGGACTATTCTGTGGCGGTGAAAAGTTTTCTTAAACCAGTAGAAATAGTCGCGTCTCTCAGGCAAGGTGTTGAAATGTATTTGAGTTATTTATGAATTTGAAGTTTATGGTAAGTCAAATATGTGTTTTCAGAGAGGTATGTTGTTCGGTGGTAAAAGTTTGCCTTTCGTTGTTTTGTCCAGTGGTATTTTCAGTAAGGTATTTTTTGCAGAGGCAGCTTGCTAGCTGCAGACATGGCTAAGTATTAGCCCCCGGGACCAAAATCATCACATATTCTCACTGCTAGTTGCCGAGAGAAAAAATCTCCTTTCATTGCTAGAGGTACGATTGAAGTGTGAGCAGATTTCTCTTTGGTGTCAAGAAGTCTATCTTTCAGGCATGCGCGGATTTCGCTTCCTGCCTGAGGCTTCTGGAAACTGCTACTTTTTATCTGATTTCATTTTCTTTTTATTTTCTTTTTAAGACTAAGATTATAAGATTTCTAAGATTTTTCTAAGATTATTTTTGTTTTGTTTTGAGCGTTTCTAACCGATGCCCGTAGTTGGTGATAATACCCAGATAACAACTTATTTTGAATACTGATTTTCAAACAAATAAGCCTCTTCCACCAAGAAGACATCTACATATATCGGAAGTGCGCGCTGACGTTAAAATTAAGATAAACACGCGCATCGACACATGTGCAAATATACGTGCACATGTGATTGAAAATATACGCACAAACATACACAAATACGGAGGTTTATTTTCATTCGCACTTGAGCGTGTATTTACTGAAAAATGCACTCATAAATGAAGACAAATACGCTGATCTACAAATAATCAAATTTGCAAATATGCAAAAGCACACACCTGTACATACATACATACATACATAAAATATGTGAGTACGCATACCGATACAGACTCATGCATACTTATCAATATACTCATAAGAAAACAAGAACGTATATATGTATATATAGACGTACACATACATAAATAAACCTGTGCATACAGATAGAGACAAGGAGGCACACAGCGTAACGGTTATCAACGTAGAAAATGAAATCAGAGTTCAAACCCTGGACGGTGCAAGTTACGTTTCACTTCACGTTAATGCCTTTGAGAAAGGCATGGATTCATATCTTTTCTCTCTCGCTCAGAGTAAATAGTTGGGCAGAATGGGTTTTTGGTAAGTCAACCAGTCAAGGATGTAAGAAAACTCTGAATTCAAACCAGCTTTACTCCGCCTCAAAAATTGACCCTGTATCACATCCAGCCTATGGTGAAAGGGCTGAGTAAATGTGTCGACACACGGACAACCACATAAATTGTTTCTGATAAAAATATGAAGCTAGGGTTTGGGTTAACTCTAATCCTTACCTTAACCCTACTAACTTAGCCTGGATAGTGATGTCAAAGGATAAATTGGAGGCGAAAAGAGAAAAGGAAAGATAATGTTGCGCCTGTATTTTAAGAGTAGAAAGCTCACTTACGTGATGCCTTCAAGAAGTTTCCAGACTTTTTTGTACAGGCATTTAAAATTTTCGTAGACTCTTGAAAATTCAGTATCTTATTGCTATATATTTTATGAGATGACTGATCAATTTCTACGATTTCAGGTTCAAATGAACAGCTACAACAGCAATTGGAATACACCCTACTAAAGCCTGACTGTCACAGCTGGTGAATTTCAAAAATGCAATCTGGACGTGAGGAAGAACGATATACAATAAAATTGTTTTTTAAACTTGGAAAAAATGTCACAGAAACGTATGGAATGCTTCATACTGCTTTTCGACCATCTTGCATGAATCGAGCATCAGTTTTTGAGTGGCATAAGAGATTCAAGGAAGGCAAGGAGTCTGTGAGGGATGATGAGAAGTGTGGGAGAAGTAAGGAAGTCAATACACCAGCGTTGATTGGCCAAAGGGTTAAGGTTAGGGTTACTATGTTGAGGCTTTAAGGGAGTTCAGGAAGAGATTCCGTCGGAAGAGGCCAGCACTCTTCAAATCGGGTCAGCGGCATTTCTTGCAGGACAATGCACCAGTCCACAACTCCATCCTTGTCACAGACTATTTGAGCAAGATAAGCATCAAGACAGTTCCTCAGCCTCCCTATAGTCCAGACCTTGCTCCTAGTGACTTTTCGTTATTCCCTAAGCTCAAGGAAAACCTTAAAGGCTGTCGTTATGAGACAATTGAAGAGATGAAAGAGGCTGTGACGTAAGTCATTGACACGTTCACACAAGAGGACTTCGATGGGGCCTTCCAGAAGTTGTTGGAACGGTACAACAAGTGCATTGCAGCCGGAGGAGATTACTTCGAAGGGGACTAGAGCTTCATGTGTGTATTATCAATAAAAGTTCCCTTACGAAAAAAGTCTGGAAACTTATTGAAGGTACCTCGTATCTTAAATGTCAGCAGTGGAAATGCTTGCCTCTTTTAGTCTAACACCAACTTCCGACGAGCTAAGCAATACGCAACTACCTCAACCACTGCAGCTGGCCAAGCTCAACTGTATATTCCCGTTTGCGTGTGTACACAAGCACACGTATTGTGTATATGTGTTTCTTTCAAATCGGCTATAAACAGTTCGTATTTAGTTCTGCCTCCTGCTGGCTTGTCAATCGTCTCCAAGTAATACGCGCGAAGAAAGCTCCACAAAATGTCCAAACAGTTTTGTTGACAGAATAACATAATTACGACACTGAGTATTTACAGACAAAACCAGGCGCACAAGACAATCGACACATGGCCTGTTCGGTTGGTCAGTGCTGCGATGACAATAATAACAATACTTGATATGTTTACTTGCCACTAGTGTCAGAAAGACTGGTTGATAGCCAGATGGATAGAAGATGTTAATGAGGCTTACAGAGATGAGAACAAAATGTGATCAGAACCATTGGCCTTTGTATATATATATATATATGTGTGTGTGTGTGTGTGTGTGTGTGTGTGTGTGTGTGTAAAGTAGGCTAAAAGTAAGTGGGCAGTCAATAATATTACACAATACAAGACTCTTCTGCCCTACACATATATATACATGACAGATATCCATAAATCGTAATTATATTAATGCGTATCTATATGCTTTGACTTACGATCGAAAAGCACTTTCCAGCTAGATCCATTGGTTCTTTCTCTCTCTCTCTCTCTCTCTCTCTCTATATATATATATATATATATATATATATATGTTGGCCAATCGTATTTGAGGGCGACCCAAAGACTCCCTTTTCAATTGCTACAACACCGATGTGTAGGGGATGACGCTACTCCTTTCCCTGGATTGCTCCACTTACGCGTGATCCGAACCTTATAATGTTGAGTATTAAGCAAGGAGGTATCAAGTACCAGTTTTTGAGTCTTTGGTGTTGATTGAACCCCAGTCTCCTGTGCCATTGGCGAACACTCTCACCATTATACCAATGGGCCGGTATCAATACTTGGTATCATCATTTTTATAGTCCGAATGATGGTTTATTAAAACCGAAACGTCAATAAATTTATTTCACAATAAATTTATTTCACAATAGATTCATCACTTTGGATTACTTTGTTTTTCAATTTCTCTCTCTCTCTCTCTCTCTCTCTCTCTCTCTCTATATATATATATATATATATATATATATATATATTATACAAATTAAGTCCCAAATTGACTTATATGGAATAATTTATATATAGAATATATGAGAAGTTTCATATAATTCGAACAGAGTTCCCAATGTATGGCTATTACATAAAATATATAGAAAAACTCACATACAAAGCAAATATATCAGTAATATCAAGGAAATCTCAACAGATATTACTATGCCATTATAAACCTATTTTGACAATTCATTCAGTAAAAAATGCCTCCTCTAATGAAAATATTAAACATAGCTATTTCAGGGAAAGCAACTTTATCATTAATTAAACATTTAAATATTTATACTTAAAAAAATATATAATAAATCCAATTTAACCCAATAATAATGATTCAGTCATTATCATGTTATGATGGCCGGAGATACATTAAAATAATAACCTTATAAAATATAGTATCCGTTATTAAGACTTAATAAATCTCCAAATTATTATATCTCAAAGCCTCTTATTTTATTAAAATTTGACAATTTAAATTTCCATTTGCTTTCCAATTTATCAGTTAAAACCATACCAATTTAATCTGATATATTTTAAGCTCATAATATTATGACTACATGTGGTCTAATTCTTACTTTAAAAGCAATGTCTTACATTACTGTGATTATGATATTCCTTTCATTAAGAGGTTACATACGTCAGTAAAGAAAAGTTAATGGATTTAACGAAATATGTAGCCTCTTAATAAGAGTAAAGTAAAGTTGGCGAACTTAGTCAAGGGCGACCAGAAGGCTCCCTTTTCAATAGCTACCTCACCGAGGTGTAGGGGAGGGCGCTACTCCTTTCCCTGAATTGCTCCACTTTACCCTTGATACGTACCTTATATTGCTGAGTGTTAAGCAAGGAGGTATCAAGTACCATTTTTAATGTCCGTGGTATGACGCGACCTGGAATTGAACCCAGGTCTCCTGGACCATTGGCGAAATCACAGTAATGTACGACATTACTGTGATTCATGAGAATGTCGCTTATGAGTTCGTCCTTTCTTCTCCAACAGTACCCGCTATGTCTTGTTCGTCTTATTTGATTAGTTTTTGAGATGGGAGGCAGGTGATTCTACAGTTGTTCTTTTGTACAAGACAGCACTTAGCATTTTTGTGTAGTCCCATCTAAATTCTTCTCAGTGTTTTCTTAGTGTCTATATGGTGCATGGGCACAGCTGAAGCTTGGGAGAAATAAATAACCCACAAAAGTTTATATGTCATTAAATGAAGAAACCTAAGAACTAACACACACACACACACACACACACACACACACACGGATTGAATATAATAAATATCAGTATGTGTATAGAAAAGTCGGTGAAACAAACTAAGGTAGACACACTAAGAGAAAAGAAAAGAGAGGAGTGACCTCTATATAAACCCATAACCAACTGAAAACCATTCAAAGTTCAAACATGAGTGACTTCAAATTTCATTTAGTACTCCATTCACAAGGCCTTGTACCATATATGTTCTTTGACGAAAGCAACAAGCTGGAAACATACATGTATGTAAGAAGGAAATAAATTATTAAATCTTTAAAAGATACAAATCTCTTCGTGGACCTATTCATTTAAAAACATTTTCTCTCGTTCGACCTACAAAGAAAATCTTTTTACGTATATACTTTGCTATAGACATAAAGATATTTATCCCATTCTATTTTATAACGTTGCTTGCAATATTCTTAAATAAAGAATTCTCCATATCAGAGATAGAACATAAATAGATCTACGTTAGGATAGTATGAGAAAATGGCACCTGGTGACAGTCAGTTTTTCGCCAATGTGATCATCAGACTAAGAGCATGATGGGAATAAATAAACTTGATCACTCTTCCCAGAATGCCTTACTGTAGTATTTTGACCTTCGACCCGGCCAAATATGCCATTCCAAAGGGATGGACCGGAAGAGATTGACCTCTGAACTGCATGACAGTTATTTCCGCTTGATGACGATCAAACATGCCATTCCAAAGATTGAGTGGTTGATTGAGTGGGCGATTGAGTGGGCGTTGAACTATTATATAACTCAGTCAAGACAAGAGTTAGACACGAGATGTGGTAGGGAAATCAACACCAGGCTGAAGGGGCCCTTGGAGCCCCTGATTGAGTTGGGGACCAGAGAAGTTGCTGATAAGATGTGGTAGGGAAAGCCACATCCGGCCGAAGGGGCCCTCGGGGCCCCCAGTAGTTTTAGAGACCAGTTGGTGATAAGATGCAGTAAAAAAAGCCATCATCTAGCAGAGAGCTGGGCCCCTGGGCCTCCGGTTGAGCAGCCCTGGAGAACGAGAAAGACACAACGCTGACGGCCATAAGAGTGGGGGTCAATATATTGCAGTTCTGTTCGGTCTCAACTCCCTCTCACTGTAAAACTCTGAGTAACCCTTTTCGAACCCTTACAATAAAGTGAGAGGTACATATTTTTTTAAAGAAGACTTCGCTCGTCGTTATTCATTGCGTCAGTATGTATCCTGCATGAACATGTGTATGTGTATATAAGCATATTTATTATATGACTATACAACATTACGAACTAGTTCTTTCTTCAAATCATGCTTCACCCAAGAGTATATAAAGGAAACCCCTATAACTGCATCAGTTAGAAAATGATTATCACCATGCGCAATTGACTTTGTATCTACGCTTACCTAACTTTGTATGAGAATGTCAGACTGATATGTAGCGTGAGCAAGAGATTCTCCTAAACAAGAATGATTGATACAAATGAACTGAACGAGATTATTAATAAGAGAGGAAAATGGAAAGACAGAGAGTTAGAAAGAGTGGTGTGTGGTAGGTGTGGTTTGGTTTTATGGCATATCAACCATCATAGGTTATTTTATGCCAAATCCATTTTTATACATACATACAATAAATCTTTAAAAGATACAAATCTCTTCGTGGACCTATTCATTTAAAAATATTTCTTTCTCTCTTTCGACCTATAAAGAATTTTTTTACGTATATACTTTGCTATACACATACTGATATTTATCTATTCCATAATGTTGCTTGCAATATTTTTAAATAAAGAATTCTCCATTAGTACGGTTTTTTTGTTTACGCACACCT
>OY757906.1:27224415-27391915 GCA_963585895.1 Sepioteuthis lessoniana
TACGATTTATTCGAGTTTTTCACATCAGCGTACGCTGATGATTTTCATTGGAGTTTGAGTGACAGCAAGTCTCCTCAAGTCTCCAGGACTCTTCTCAGTATTCTAGCCGTTCTCAATAATGTAGTATTTTGGATGGTCTCCACTCGTCCGCCAACTTCCAAATCCTCCAGTCCCTTTAGTAATCCTTTAGTTACTGTTCCAAACGCACCAATTACAATTGGTATAAAAGTCACCTGCATGTTTCACAGTTCATTATTATTATTATTATTATTATTATTATTATTATTATACTCTTTTGAGAGTTTTCCACACCAGTGGGAGAGAGAAAGTTTCCCCAAGTCTACAGGACTCGTCTCAGTATTCTCGCCGATCTTAATAAATGCTGTAGTCTGGATTGTCTCTACTTATCCTCTAATTTTTAAATCTTCAAGTGTCTTTATCAATCCTTTGAGGATTGTTCCAAGTGCACCAAGTGCAATTGGTATCACCGTCAACTTTATGTTCCGTAGTTTTTTTTTCGTTCTTAAGCAAATTCTAGATATTTATCTCTCGTTTCACTTTCTTTTAATTGTACTCATGGCCAATTCACTACCCGGCAGGTTTTTAATATTATTATTATTATACCCCTCTGAGAGTTTTTGACACCATCTTTACCTGATGGTCTTTCACTGGGGTTAGAGTGACAGCAAGTCTCCTCAAGTCTCCAGGAATCTTCTCAGTATTCTGGCCGATCTTAATAAATGATGCTCTCTTCTTGTCTACTGATTTCTAAGTCTTCTAGTCCTTTTACCAATCCTTTGGGGATTGTTCCAAGCACACCAACTACGATTGGTATCACCGTCACCTTCATGTTCAATAGCTTCTTTAGCTCTCTAGCAAGGTTCAGATATTTATCCCTCTTTTCACCTTCTTTTAATTTTACTCTATGGTCTGTCGAGATGACAAGTCCACTTTTCGGAAGGTTATCCTTTTTTTGTTAACTATCATTAGATTTGGTCGTCAGGCCAAGATTAAGAGATCCGCTTAAAAAATGACCTTGTGTCATATCCTGCCCGAGCGGAGGGGTTGGACCAGGAGGTGCCCGTGGTGTAATGGTTATTTCCCCACCCAATCGTGTCTAGTCTATCACTCATTTTGAGCAAATTTGCTGTATTTGCTTATTATATAATTGATCGTTTCGTCTCTATCACCACATAACTTACGTGGTGCTTTCAATAAGTTTCCAGACATTTTTGTACAGGCATTTAATATTGTCGAAGACTCTTGAAAATTCAGTATCTTATTGCCATACATCTTATGAGATGACTGACCAATTTCTATAATTTCACGATGAACAATGAACAGCTATAGCAGGAATTTGAATACACCCTACTAAAGCCTGATTGTCACAGCTGGTGAATTTCAAAAATGCAATCTGGACGTGAGGACACTTTAAAAGAACGATATGCAATAAAATTCTGTTTTAAACTTGGAAAAGATGCCACAGAAACCTATGGAATGCTTCAGACTGCTTTTCGACCATCTTGCATGAATCGAGCCTCAGTTTCTGAGTGTCATAAGAGATTCAAGGAAGTCAGGGAGTCTGTGAGGGATGATGAGAAGTGTGGGAGAAGTAAGGAAGTTAATACACCAGACTTGATTGGCTAAAGTGTTAAGGTTAGGGTTACTATGTTGAGGTTTTAAGGGAGTTCTGGAAGAGATTCCTATGGAAGAGGCCAGCACTCTTCAAATCGGGCCAGTGGCATTTCTTGCAGGACAATACACCAGTCCACAACTCCATCCTTGTCTCAGACTATTTGACCAAGATGGACATTAAGACAGTTTCTCACCGATCCTATTGTCTAGACATTGCTCCCTGTGACTTTTGCTTATTCCCTAAGCTCAGAGGCTGTCGCTATGAGACAATTGAGGAGTTGAAAGAGGCTGTAACGAAGGTCATTGACACGCCCACACAAGAGGACTTCGATGGGGCCTTCCAGAAGTTGTTAGAACGGTACAACAAGTGCATTGCAGCTGGAGGAGATTACTTCGAAGGGGACTAGAGTTTCATGTGTGTATTATCAATAAGATTTCCCGTACGAAAAAAGTCTGGAAACTTATTTATTGATCCCCGTACGCTTGCTGTTTATTGCGTCTTATTTATTTTTGCTTTAACGTAGTTTGTCTTTATGGCGTTGTTTTGTGCTGCTATTTGAAGAGTTTCTGTTTCTCTCATAAGTTTTCCCTTTCTCAGCCATGTCCAAGTCTTCTGGTGTGAGATCTCGCTTGTTTGCCGGTAATATTTTAAATAAAGTCATTTGTTTGCTCACAGTTAAAGGATTTTTAGCACTGCTATCGAACACGAATAATTCTATCTTGCATAAACCATTTGGTGAATAAAAAGAAAAGAAAAGAAATGAAATTAAAATAAAATTGAAATGAATTTTAAAAAATGAAAGAACTCCCAGAAGCCCCAGAGAAGAAATAGAGGTGACGCATGCGCAAAAAAGGAGCCGTCTCGGCAGAAGAAAGAAAGCGATTCTCACTTGAATTGAACCCTTTAGACTGAAAGGACTTTCTTCCACCCGGTCGTTAGCATGGTAGCCCGCCTGTTTGCCGAATCCACTAGACTTCGCATGCAGGTTGTGTCTGCTGCCAGTGAACCGGCATGCCGAAATAAGCCACACGAAGACATCACTGGACATAACTAGACTGATTTCGGACTTATTAACCGCTGGAGACGACTAATATATTTCAACGCCAAGATTTGGAAGAAACGACGTTTTTCATAGAGTCCAAGGAGACATTTCCTCGCTACAGAGTAGCCATGCTACTCAAATCAAATAAAGTTGAAATTGAAAAGATATTTTTTCTCCGTCTTCCTTTTTTTATTCTTCCTTTGCAGCCTTGACATACAACAAGACACCCAGCAAATTAAGATGGGGCAAGAAGAAACTAATGGTGTCAGATATCAATAAACAACCAACAACAACAATGACCAAAAATATTCCTGTAAACCATAGCATATAGTTAAATGGTTTTAAGTAATGGTATCTAACATTGATAATTCTATTCAATATTACTCATTGTTTTGCATACTGTTAAAAATTTTCAAGTATTGCTATGTAACGCTATCAATACAATTTAATATCAGTCATTTGTTTGCACACTATTAAATGGTTAAACAGTTCTATTTGACCCATAAATAGGACGCTGATAGGTGTTAAATATTCCGGGTCAGCGAGAGTATTAAGACCACGGCACTGTTAAAATCAGTATGAAAAGTTCTGAAGACCCAAGGAGACTTACCTTCATATAGAATTCAGTGAAAAAACACCACTTAAAACTGGGATGAAAAACTCCGAAAAAGAAAAAAATATATCTAATTGGTTGAAAAGTAATAAAATTACAACACATTCAGAGTAAAAATTTGATATTGATGCTAAAAATTATGCACGGGCTCGTCCGGGATTTGAACCCGGGACCTCTCGCACCCAAAGCGAGAATCATACCCCTAGACCAACGAGCCGAGATCTCTTGTCGATTATATTAAAGACTATTTATTGACAAATAATTCCATTTTAATGTCGGGATTTGACATTAATTTCTCACTTCCAGCTGCGAAGGTTATTGTTATTGTTGATGTTGCTGCTGCTTACATTATCATTACCACTAATACTAAATACATTAACAATAAATCGTGTTAGAATTAGAAGATTAACGAGCAATTTAGACGGCCTTGTGGTTGAGGTGGCTGCGCTAATAATCGGTGTTCGAGCCCAGGTGAAATCCTAGATTTCGAATAATAATGCAGGCCATTCTCACTTAGTTGACTGGAGCACTCTGATCTTCCTATTCTAAAAGTAACCCATTCAGCCACGTAGTAAACCACACTGCACACACACACACATATACACATTTTTTTCAATGTTTATATTTTTCTTTTTACAAACTGTTTCATCCTCTAAAAAGGGATTTAAAATAAATGAACTGACAACAGAATTATGCCATATTAATTCCTTGAAAACAGAGAAAAGGCAAACGGTCAACTGAAAAAAATGGTTGATTGGTGTTTTATGGCATATCAACTCTTATGATTATTCAATACCAAATCCTGTTTATATATATAAAGAAAGTAAAGTTGGCGATCATAGCCGAGGGTAACCCGAAGGCTCCCTTTTCAATAGCTACTACACCGACGTATAAGGGAGGGCGCTACTCTTTTTCCTGAATTGCTCCACTTTACCCTTGATACGTACCTTATATTGCTGATTGTTAAGCAAGGAGGCGTCAAGCACCACTTTCTTTGGTATGACTCTACCTGGGATTGAATTCTGGTCTCTCGGGTCATTGTTGAACACTCTACTCAATAGGCCACTGGAAGCGAATAATCTGTAGGTAACTTTTAATTTTAAACGTGTTGTTAGAGCTATTTTTTTTGCCACATAGTTAAATCGTTTCAAGTATTTCTATCTAACGCTAATAATTCTCATAGACAGAATAATGCAAATGCTTTGAATAGAACAACAATGTAAGTCCAGTAAAATACTTTCTCAAATACATGAATACAGATTTTGAAGAATTTATGAGGTTTTTATTATTTACCGCTCATTTTTAGCGCTAAGAAAGACGTTTAATCTTTTCCTGCTCATCAAGTTTAAGTAATAGCTTTAATACATCCATTGATAAACTAACACTGAATTAATAGAAAGGAAAGACGAGATAACCTCATATACACGATTGAAATATTTAATAGTTTTGGTAGAGTGTTCGTTAATGGCCCAGGAAACCGGGGTTCAATTCTAGGTTGCAGCATTTGCCAGCATCATCTTTAACTATCCAAACTCTAGTTATATAACGCAAATAGATCCTGGTTGATAAAAACAGAGCGTGATCTTTGTTCGAGCTAATGTCAATCATTATGATTTGCAAGGGAGATAACTGTTAGGTGCTAGTTATAAAATATGTTTCTTATTTCTTTGCTATTACTTCTCACTAAAGTTTGCTTAGTCTGGAAAACAGATCTTGGGTTGCTTACAGTAACTGCTGTGATTAAATGATTTTCTAGTGGGAACTGATGTTTTCAGTATGACTTAATCGTAAGTAAATAATGATCTTAATTCTATAAATAGAATGTGACTCCATCATCATCATCGTCATCATCAGGATGTGCTGCTTGCACGGATTTCCCTGATTTCTCTCACCATTCGACCCTATCATCCATCGCTCACGGTAGGTCTTCTAGACTACATCCTGTGTCCGCACAACACTGTTGAAGGTAATTTCTTGTTAGTCGGCTAACACTGGCATGTCCATGTGAAGGGGTCTATCAAAGAAAGTCATGAGTTCGCCTATGCTTTTCCAGTAATGTTTCGTGTGCTTTGTTCGTCTAATTTGGATGGTCTTAGAGATAAGAAGTAGGTGGCCGTACAACTGCTGCTTCGTGGGACGTTGCTTCCAGGATTTGTTCACTGTAGATCATAGCATTCATGTATAGTTCTGATCTAGCTTTCTGGCGTCAGCTTTCATGTGGTGCATCTGTACAGTAGTATCGACACAGCCTGATATTTGTCGAGCGCCCCACGTACGCACGTGTATGGCACCTGGCTTTTTTTTGCGAGAACCAGGCGCAGGACCGTAGCCCACACACACCTGGCGGTTCCAAAAATGCTTAGAGTCACGTCATCATTCCCCTAAAAAGGGGTGCCTCAGGCGTCAAGCGATAAATATAATCTCTCTGGAGAGGGTTAGAGCCTTGGGGGATGGCGTTCCGAGGCACAAGGAGAGCCGGTCTCAGCTTGTGTGACATGTATGCTGATTTCCCGGAATCAGACGGCCTCAATAGACTACCATTGGAACCAAGACCCACTCGACCTGATCTGCGTATCAGGCAACACGTGTTCCAGCCCAGTGGGTCAGGTTGTAACTTAATACAGAATCGACACAACCCACTGGGAAGAAATTACGTTTTCTTTTATCGGATTGGTCAGACTTCCATATGATCGATAACCTATCAATAGCAGTATATGCCGTCATTACATTAGAGAAAACTTAATGGTTGTCAAATGTGGCTGACAAGAATATTGATGAGGCCTTACACTTGAAAGATTACATTGACAGACTTTATCTGTGAAAAAAGAAGGAGGAAGAGAACTCGTCAGTGTTGAGGATTGCGTAGATGCAACAGTTCAAGGACTCATGTAATACACAAAAAAGAGCAAAGAAAGACTAATTGAAGCAGCTAGTAAAAGTAGTATCGACATAAAGACAAACAGTAAAACAATATATATATATATATATATAAACAAAAATGGGAAGAAAAATAACTGTATGAATACTTCAAGCGACAAACTGGAGAAATTACAAATAAGATGACCAGGATATGGCTGAGAAGGAGAAACCTAAAAACGGAAACTGAATTTCTTTTTATAGTAACACAAAATAATTCCATTAGAACCATTGATAACAAGGCGAAAATTGATAATAAGCGCTAAAATAACAAGTGTAGGTTATACAAAAATAGAGATGAAACGGTTAATCATATAATTATTGAATACAGTAAATTGGCATAAAAGGAGTAAAAGACTAGATATGTCTGAGTGGGGACGGCGATCCAGAGGGAACTGTGCAAGAAACTAAAATTTGACTATACTACTAAATAGTATATGTAGAAATCAGAATCTGTCTTGAAGAATGAGATGCATAAAAATCTGTGGAATTTTGAGATACAAACAGATCATGTAATTCCGACCAGAAGACCAGATATATTATTAATTAATAAGAAAAAAAAGAACTTATTTTCTATTGGATCTTGTTGTTCCAGCCTATCACAGAGGGAAAATGAGAGAAAAGATAAAAACTTGGATCTTGCCAGAGAGCTGAAAGGTTGTAGAATATGAAAGTGACGGTGATACCCTTTGTAGTTAGAGCGTTTGTAACATTATGTGACGGCGCATAAATATTTATCCAAGGACGGGAGTTTATTTTACGCACGTGTGACGTCGGGGCAGTCAGGCACTTGACTCCTCGCAAAAAAATCCTAGTTAAGATTCTTTTTTCGGGCATATGGGAACTGGCAGATAATGTGGGGGTTAATTTGGGGCTAGACTGACCACCGCTAGCAAGGGGGTTTCCAAATTTTACGTTACACACACCCACCAAGCCACTTCGTTTTCCTACCCCCGGATAACGGAAAAAATGGACTTCTAGGTTAAGAAAAAAGTATTATTCACTGTAGTCGGCAATTCCAATTTCCCGTGTAATATTATTAAAGGCGAATAGGACATTTAGCGAGAATAAATTGAAGCGAATGAAGCTGAAAAGGAAATATGGAAAAGAAGGCAACACGATAGGTAAACAACACAACGAATAAATTTCGACACGAGGGGACATTTAAAATATAACAAAATCCTAATACGTGAGGATCAAACAAATACTTATGAGGTTTAAGCAACAGTTCCTTTCTTTTCTTTTAAGGTGCCGGTGATATCAAACCAGCAGACAGCCTTAAACACAAACGACTCTCTCTCTTTTTCTTTTCTCTCTTTCTTCTTTTTTTCTTTACTTTTAAAACTTGAAAAGGTAGTTAAGTCCACTCGTTCGTTTACAGTTTATGAAACAAATTTCTTCAGTCTATTTCTTTTCTTTTTCTGAATACATATAATTTCCAATATTTGGGAAGGTTAGGAAGAAAACAGTTTAAGAGGTACTTAGCTTTTAACTGGTTTATTTCGCAGATTCTTATCTTTTACGGGCGAGCGGTGTTCTGTAGAATTTGGCGGGAAGGCACCTGTTATTTTCTTGTCCATGGATTCTGCTCCGCTCTTTCCGGAGCGAGCTGGAAATCGACTTCTTTATCCGTCGACTTCTGTCTCCAAATTGAATTCTTTTCACAGGCGAGCGAGCCCGGAGTTTTTTTGGATCAGATCTGCACGTCCTCTCACAGCGAACTCCGTCCTAAAAACTAAATTCTTTATCCCTATTTCCTCTGACAAAAAGGGTACTACTTCTGGTGCTAAAGCTTCGGCCAATCATTTGGCTCCTTCCTCCTCCTCCACCTCATCCGGTCATGATACTCAATGACCTATATTCTTTCTCCATCCACCCGGTTAAAGAGTGTAGGCAGCCCTTGGCTTTCATTCTGACCTGGATTCGTTACTTCGTTCAACAGTCAGGCCGCGAGGAGTTGACCTTCATTCATATTCCTCTTTTAACGGTCAATCTTTGGGGCCTGTTAATTCAAATACAGAAGGGTAGGGGAAATTGATCTTACTTCTCCCCTCTCAGTGGCATACCACGTGACAATTACTAGAAGACATGGAAAAAAGGCTGGAGAAATATAAAATCAGAAGAATCGAGACTATCCTGACGACAGCATGAAGTTTGGCTTGAATACTGAAAAGAGTCCTGGAGACCAGAAAAGGCTTGCTGTCACTTAGACTCCAGGGAAAGATCACCAGCTAAAGATGGCGTGAAAAACTCCCAAGGGAGGCGCAAATAATGATAAGTAGGAAACACTAATACGAGAAGAATCTTCAACCAAGACACGGGTGGATTTGAAATTGAAAAATGCGCAATGATTATAATAAATAAAAGAAAAACAGAAAAAAAAAATTAAGAACAGATCTATCTAATCAGGAAATCATCAAAATGATTGGAGAAAAGGAAAACTACTAATACTTAGGTATATTAAAAGCAGATTCTATCAAATAAACTGAATAATACTCAGAAGAACAAGAAACTACTAGAAACAAAACCACCGGAACCTACTCAAAGAAATAAACACCTGGATAGTCTCCCAGATATGATACTCCGAACCCTTCTTAAAATGGACAAGATAGGAACTAAAAGAACATTGACCACAGAATAAGAAATTTGATGATGTTACATAAGATCTAACACCTGTCAAATGATTTTGACAGACTGTGTGTTACAAGAAAAGAAAATGGGAGTGGAATTGTCAACATTGGGGAATTTGTGAACACAGAAAACTTAAGTCTCGGAGAATATACAAACAAGCGTAAAAAATAGAGTAATTATAACAGACGATAACAGCAAAAACAAATAGGAAGAAAAACAACCACACGGACACTTCAGAAGACAAACACGGAAAATTGTACCCGAAATGATTGGGACATGTTTATGCGGTGGAAACCTAAAGAAAGTGAACCCCATTAATAGCATCACAAAATAGTGCCATAAGAATTAATTTTGTAAAAGCAAAGGACAGATAAGAGTCAAAAGAATAGCCAGTGTAGGCGATATATATATATATATATAGAGAGAGAGAGGGTGGGGAGACAGACCTATTAACTACATTATACACGAATGCAGGAAACTAGCTCAGCAGGAGTACAAGAGTTTGCACACCTATGCGAGGTGGAATATCCATAACTATGCAAATGACTAATTTTTGACAGGGCAGAAGAATATGCATTGACGAGAATATGTCCGGAAAATTTTGACAGAAAATTCTGCCTTCATTTTATCGGTTATACAGTCGAATATTATGTGTAACAGTCTCTAACACAAGGTTTTCATCAAATCTGTGTCATAAATTCTAAAAATAACTTTTCCTTATTTTACCACCAAAATCTAGAGGGTCTGAATACCAGCTATCCAACATGCTTGCCAATAATCAAAGAAGACAGACTTTAGATCCTCCAGCCTGAGGAAAAAATTAACAAAAACATTTACTACCGAATTTCTGGATGACCAAGTTTTATCCTCAAATGAATTAAGTAAGCTCTGACACGCAAGTAAGCAATTAAAAAAAGAATACTAAAACATTTATTTACACTGTATACATACAAATATTAATATTCACAAAAAACATATTTTGTAAATTATTGCTTATTACCAGAATGATATATAAAAAGACAAGGTTTGCTTCAACTCAACCTCCTATTATTTATTTTAATGTTTGTTAATTTTATTTGTAATTTATTTCAGTATTAACCTTTTATCACACTTACTCGGAAGATTTCTCTGCAATAATATCAAGCTACATTTTGTTACAAATTCGTTAAGTATAATTTCCTTAAATTAACTATACCCTCATAACACATGAAAAAAAAGTTTCAGTTTCTTCATAACCAATGGGGGAATGATAAAAGATGTCAAAGAAAATGACGACGACAATCTTTGGAATAATTAACTTATTCTATTTTAGGAACTGAACTTTCTAATTATAATCGGACACAAACAAAACGCAAAGAGAAAAAAGTAGATGTGAACTACACAAGAATGCTACGAACTATTTTGACCAAATGCTGGAAGCAACATCCCACCAAACAGCAACTGCACGGCCACTTACCTCCTATCTCAAAAACCTTTCAAATAAGACGAACAAGTACGAACTGATAAGTGAGGTTCTTCTCTCGGTCCCTACACATGCACGTGCCAGTGTATGTCGACTAGCAAGAACTTATTAACATCAACTCTGTGTGGACACAGGGTGTAGTTTAGAGGACTTGCCGGGAGCGATAGATAATAGGGATGGAGGAAGAGAGAGAAAGAGAGAGAGAGAGAGAGAGAGAGAGAGAGAGAGAGTCAAGGAAATCTGTGCTGTTAGCGTGACTTGATGATCTTCATCTATCTTTTATTACACGGGTTGAATCAGAAATCATACTTTGCCTCTAGTAATATCTAGCCCAGTTAGACCTACTTTATGAGCGATATGGACCGTGGCCCAGTTGTTGAGATTCGGCTCTGTGGTCGCTGGTTCGATCTCCACACACTACACTTGAAATAGAAATGTTTTTGACAATTAAACCGTACTTACATTTAAACTGCGTGCTTATGCTAAACTGAATTATTTGAAATAGAATTGTTTTTGACATTGAAACTGTACTTAGATTAAACTGATTTGTTTGATATAGAACAGTTTTGACATTTAACTGTTTGCAAGCAAAACCTGTAATTATACTAAAGTGAATTATCTGAATTAGAACTGTTTGACTAAAAAATAAAGTGTGTACTGAGATTTAAACTGCGTGCTTATCCTAAACTGAATTATTTGAAATGGAACAGCTTTTTGACATTGAAACTGTATTTACACTAAACTGAATTGTTTAATATTGAACTGTTTTGACATGTAACTGTATGTAAACAGAATCTGTACTTAAAACTGAATTAGAACTGCTTGACTAAACTGAATAGCTTGAAATAGAAATGTTTTTCACAATTAAACTGTACTTACATTTAAACTGTGTACTTGTGCTAAACTGAATTGCTTGAAATAGAACTATCTGCATAGGAGTGGATTTGGCGTTAAATAACCTACAAAGGTTTATATACCATAAAAGGAGGTGCCCGTGGTGTAATGGTTATCGTCGTAGGAATTGGACACGACGATACGAGTTCAAATCCTTGACGAGACTGATTGCATTTCATATAGAACCAATACGCTTGGGGAAGGTATGAATCCAATTATTCTCTCTCCAGTTAGGGGTAAATAGTAGGACAGACTAGGTTCTTCAGCCTTGGTAAAGCAACTAGTCTAGGAGAAGGAAAACTCTGAATTCAAACCTGTTAAACTCCGCTTAAAAATTGACCTTGTGTCATATCCTGCCCGAGCAGAGGGGTTGGTAAATATGATATACCATAAAACCAACCAACCAACCAACCAACCTACTTTATGAGTAGAAGAGATCGCTACAGCCTAATAATACACATTACCCAGTATTATACTCGACGATCTTCTCTTGTTCCACCTCTTTTCAAGAATTCTTCTCTTCCTGCGTTTTTCCTGATTTCTTCTTCCCCACATTTTGTGCCTTATTTTTCAAAAGTTCACAAATAAAGTCTTGTTGCTGCTAATGATGTTGAGAGAAAGGAACCTTGTTCAGTTTTCTTCTATTGTTAGAGATACAATAAACTCGGACGCTACATCCGGTCGATATGTTTAGAAAAAAAACTCTCGCTCAGCAGACGAGATTCTCGAAAGATTTCACTATGATACATTAAGTAAATAAACGATTTTTTTCTTATCGGCCAACTCCAGACAGCGACCGGAAAATCAAGTTATTGTGTTTTGTGCGTTGGTAAGAATAATAGCGATTGGTTGTAGCTTTTTTTTCTGATTGACGTAGTTACGTATTTCTTTTTGGCGTTAGAGATAAGTGTTCAAGCTTAGTTAAAAACTAGAATTTTGAAGGCTTATTTTCTCAGCTTGCAAACCACCTCTGATTAATAAATTGACGCAAAACAATCTTCCAACAATCTTAACCAACAATCTTCCAGCTTTCATTTGCCCCTCGAGTAAAAATCAGTGATAATGTTACTTATTGTGGTGGCTGTAATGATAACTTCATCATCATCAAGCCATGCTGACATCAGGGATTCCCTTAACTCTGTCTCGCTTATTTGTCCCTGAAGTCCATCACTCTTGGTAAACCCTCGAGACGGCATCTAGTATCTGCTCAGAGCTGAGACGGCCAACTCTGGTGTGTAAAAGTCTATTGGAGTACGTCGCTAATGAGTTTATCGTTACCTCTCCAGGTGTGCCCAGCATGCCTTGCTCGTCTTATTTGTATGGCTTGTGTGATGGGAAGTAAGTGGCCATACAGTTGCTATTTTGGGGGGTGCTGCTTCAACGATTTATTCAAGCAGTATCCTTGGGTAGTTGAGATGTAGTTTTTTTTCTCCAAGCGTTTCATTAAAGTGCAAGTGTTACAGCCATACAGTTGCAATGACACGGCTACAGTTTTTTTAGTGAATGTGATCAGATATCTCTTGACACCGGAAAACACTGGGACTTTTACGAGCATCAGATAAATCATTGAAAAATAATATTTCCTTTGATCACATAATTTTCTGTTTTTTGGGGAAAAATCATTTGTCTCTTTTGGAAGCAGTCGTTCATAACGTCTGAACACATAATATTCGAGGTAGAAAGATCGAAAATATTTCTAGTTGCAACCCATTGGTAATTTAGATTTTACAAGTACTAAGTTTCAGTTCAGAAATATTTCGCTGCGGTTACGGCTGCAGCTGCGGCTGTTAGGAATATAGGTAACATTATTTTTCATGCATAATTCAAACGTGTCTATTTTTAAATATTTTTTTAAATTTGATATTTGGAGCTTATCGTTTAAAGATGTAGCAGTAATTCTCCTCAACTCATTAGCACATTCGCAACACTAGCATGCAGAGCTCAATGGTAGATAGCCTAAACTTGGTCACAGTTATTCACTTCCTAAAGATTCGGCATTAGGGTTTTCCTGAAGTTTACAGGGCATTGAATATTAGTCACTAAGACTTACTATGTTTTTTTTTTATATTCTAAATTTCATATCGGTAGCGTCAGTTGAATTTCGAACCCATTGTAGCTGCAAGAAATTAGCATTTTTGTTTGGCGCGTAATTTAATTCGACCGTTAGGGTCGACGCATAATTTCACCCAATTAGGATATCTTATCCTATTCAGCTCGAACTACCTTTCTGGGCAGCAGTAATTGCGGAAAGCCGTCAAACACCCTCTTTGGCTGAACAACTTCGTTCAGTGCAGACGTCTCACTGGCTGCTCTTCAATAGCAGCAGCAGCAGCAGCATGGACACAATGAGGGAAGCTATCTAATTTATGGACCCCTCGCGTCGATTTCTCGTAGACCAAGGGTTCCCAGTTGAATATGAATTAGATAAATTCAATACGCCACACACAGGAACAACTTTACGTCACCCCCAAAATTGGCTATGTCGACTGCGATGCTGAGTTCCTCTCCGACACCTAACGACTTCACCTCTGGGCAACATTTTCTGGAGACATTCACGCTTCTCCCTGAAACAACCAGAACTACAAACTAACGGTGACTTCAACGTTTCTCTCTTCAAACAGCAAACACAACTTTTGCTATACTATGGCGAAAATATCTCCCTCGCACGTCCGACAACACGCGCTCCTTTCTCCACTCTCTCACAACTTCAAATCGCTCACTTACTTCTTTCCTACCTACGAGACTTGCAGCATAAATGTAAACTCTTTATTCCATGCTGCCATTAAAAATCTTCATGTAAAGCTAACGGCATCTTCGTCTTCTTACTTCTTCATCCTCCTTTTATTTCTCACAACCTAGCGAGGGAACACGTATCTAAAACCCTCGCTAATAACAAACATTTAACACTCGCTACACCATGGTTTTAAGTAAACACTTAATACTGAGCTCTGTTGATTATCATCATTTAATTATAAAGTATGTTTAGATATATGTATTTGCCCATAACCTCCGCACGAGCAGAATGCCAAAACAAGGTCAATTTTTAAGCGAAATCTAACAGTTTTTCTTTTCCTAGACCGGTTGCCATACCAAGTTTTAAAAACCTTATCTGCTCTACTATTTACCCAAAGCTGGGGGGGGTAGAGAATAGCTCGACGCTCACCTTTTCCAAGGGTATTAACGCTATGTGAAATGCAAATAGCCTAGTTCAGGATTCTAACCCCCACTAATGAGTGATCTAGATATGAGACAAAACAATCTGATGATGAGACACCAGTTCTGGAGTATTGGGGGATGAGGGGTTCCTTTCATAGCTATTTCTCTTAGGTCTCAGTGAGATAGAACCTGTTAGGGGTCCCATCTATGGGTCAAATAGGAATATGTAATCATTTTCTAAACTTGAAAGTATTTAACTGTGAAATGATGAATAGAATTGTTAGTGTTAGATAGCAATACTTGAAACCATTTAACTGTGTGCAAACAAATGAGTTTTTGGATCGTTTGAAAAATTTTACCAACAAACTATTCGTTTACAAATCATATACATTTCATGTGTATGATTTTTGTAAATGGTTTATATATTCAATTTTTATAGTAAAAAGAAGATTTGACATTAAATAGCCAACTAAAGTTGATATGCTGTAAAAACCAACCAACCAACCAACCAACCAACGTCCAAGATTTGAACTCGGATGGCCGTGTCCAGATTCTATGACGATAAACATTGCACCACGAGTGCCTCCATGTTTGAATATATAGTTGTTTTTTTTTTTAGTTAGGTGGTTTAATATTTAGCAGATGAGAAACTAGTAAGTACAATTAAAGGATTTGCCTCTCTTTTCCTGAAAGTTTTTCTTTCGACCATCAGTTGGAGGTGACAAATAAGAGACAGGAAGATAGTTCTTTCTTTTTCATTCAGCATGTTGTAAGGGAAATATATGATCTTAACTCGTCCCCATATGTGGACACTGTTCCCTGAGATCTGATACTCTACTGATGGCAAACTACACATTACACACTTTTCGATACAATACACAATACAGAAAGCTTTCATATATCACAGACATGTCTATCACTTACATAACCAAGGAACTATTACCAAGTAATTATGTTTAGTTCTATAAGAAAAGAACGTGGAGGTGCCCCTGGTGTAATGGTTATCGTCACGGGAAATGTACACGGCGACACGAGTTCAAATCCTGGATGAGATTGGTTGCATTTCAAATAGCACTAATCCCCTTGGGAAAGGTATGAATCCGATTATTCTCCCTCCAGCTATGGGTAAATAGTAGGACAGACTAGGTTCATCAGCCTTGGTGAGGCAACTAGTCCAGGAGAAGGAAAACTCTGAATTCAAACCTGTTAAACTCCGCTTAAAAAATTGACGTTGTGTCATATCCTGCCCGAGTGGAGGGGTTGGGTAAATATGATATGATAAGAAAAGAACGTTCACATATACACTTTTCCCTAGTTTAGTATCTTCTTTCCCGTTCTGTTCACACGGCAACAAAAGTTATACAACAATTGTTTCCGCATTTCCTTCTTGTCAACAAAAAGTTTAACATAAACACGAATATTTATCTGTATTCAAAAGATTCCCTGTCGGCGTCTTAATATTTCGCAACAAGTGAAAGTTTCTAACTTTATATAAGGATCTGCTTCCTATGACAATTACCAAGAGCATGGAGTGAGAAACAGACTAGAGACGGACACCCTTTTACAGTAAGACATAGATAGAAAGTGATGAATAAATTCGGTAAAAACGTTTTTGAAAAAAAAAAAAAAACAAGAAAAGAAAGAAAGAAAAGAGTAAACTCTCACCACAGACAACAACGAAAGAAAAGGAAAGAAAAGAGTAAAGAAACGAGAAAAAAAAAAGAATAAGATGTCGACAACTCAACTACAAACTCTCCCTACAGAAAAAATGAAATTTTAAAAAAAAAGAAAGAAAAAAGGGAGCCTGTTTCAGCTGCTTACAGGAAAGTAAGATACATGTAATTTTAGATACTATTATTAATGTTACGTTAGTTTTATGGTTTGATAATCAATGGAAGAGATATTTAATTTTTGTTTATATTTTTAATGTTGCTTTTATTTTATGTTTTGTTAATGAATTAATTCTACAGAATAAAGCATTTGTAACTTGTGTAATAAGTGTCTCGTTTTTTGTTTTTTTGTTTTTTTTTAACTCCGACTTATTTATTTTTAGCATTGGGACCTTTACGCCCAGTATTTTTTTTTTTTTTTTTTTTTTTTTTGTTAATTTGATTTAAAGTCGGTTGTTGGTATCGACCCCTGAAATTTCGACAATCCAACTAAAAAAGCAATTTGAATCGGTTCGTTAAATATTGTTTAAAACCTTTCCAGAGATGAACCAAACAGTTACAAAGAGTTTGCTTGAAATCGATAAATTATACAAACACACTGACGGTCATTTGATAAGTTATCGTTATGCGAGTTTTTCACGCTAGCATTAACTGATGGACTTTCATTGAAGTCTGAGTGACAGCAAGGCTCCTCAAATCCCCAGGACTCTTCTTAGGATTCTAACTGATCTCAACAATACTGTGGTCTGTATGGCCACGATTCTTTTTCTGATTTCCAATCCTTTCAGTCTTCTAGGGGGTTAATTTCAAGTGCTCCAACTACGATTGCTATCATTTTAGCAATCTTAGATAGTAAATTGTCTAAAAATGTATAAGATATCCGACAAAGTCATAAAATTCATCACGGAAGCCCTGAAAACTGTAAATTGGAATTGACAACATGTTGAGTTCTGGTTAGTGAACGCTTGTAATATCAAATAATGGACAAACCACGATATGAGAGGAAATAGAGATATATTCTCAGGAAAAAGTATATACAATTAGTAGACAAGAACATAGGATTAGTGAATACAGAATAAAGATATAGTTTAACGATAGTATTGGCTTCCGTTATTACGGTAGCAAGTAAGGTGATCTAGTGCGATCTCCAGTCTCCAACGTTCTAATACTATTTCCATAAGAAGCTGCTCTTCACCTTCTAGTCTGCTTTATTTCTATGTATAGTACATAGAAGGCACAAGGCCTTGAAGTTTTTGGGGAGGGGAAGGGAGCGGTCATACTTTTCTATATAAACTAAGGAGACCTAGCTAGCCACATTCGCCGACCCATTCAACAATACAATAAATATCCATTCATCCATCGCCTTTTGCGCTGCAATCACCAAAATACCATATTTGCTCTATGAAGAAGTCCTACTTAAAATCCCGAGATTCTTGAATGATTTTATGATTTATTTACAATGAATGTGATGGGAATGGGAGAAAAACCCCGAAATATATATAAAAACAAGGAAAAATCCCCCGTTTGGTTGCCCTCCCATCCCCCCGTCTATAAAATTGGAGGCCGACTGTTTTCCGGGGCGAAAGAACCGGAAACAAGTCGGACCTACCCTAGGTGGGGCAGGGATCCTAATCTACAGGGGTGAAAAGAATTTAGGGGTCGGGCGCGGTATGGGTTAATACAAGTAGGTGATATGATTTTTATACATATGAATGTTCAAGATCTTCAGTAAACGTGGACTGGGATACGGATTGAGGTACAAAAATAATGGGGATGGGGAAGATCTTGAGAACTAACAACTAGATGACGGGGACAATGACTCACAAACATACTGCTAACTAGGTACCTGGGTACCAAAAGAAAAAGGGAACAGTTTTACTTACCAGGGGTGGGGTCCCTAAGGACCCGTACCGTAGACGCCATGAGCCGGCAGAGGAGGGAAGGATGACTCCAACGTTGCTCCCTTTCGCACGACCAGGCTCGCTGCATTCACCCACCTTTTGCTGAATGTTATGCGATCCAAGCGTTTTCTATCGCATCTGATTTTGACCCTCAGCTGATGCCGAAAATACAAAATCAGATCACGATGAGAAAAGTTTGCATCGTCATACAATCCCTTGTTTCGCGTCGTCCAAATCACCATTCTAGCTACAGCTAGGATCGCGAGAAACACCACACGCTTCTCACCCTGATACGGAGGAAGAACGTTGTCCACGACGTAACCAACGTCGAGCAGCACGAGCTGTTTGGGTTCGATGCGAGCCGTCCACTCGCCGACGTGATCCCAAAACGGGCGAACTCGCTCGCAGTAGTAGAAGGCGTGCTCAGCCGTTTCTTCCAAGCCACTGCCGCAGCGAGCGCAATCGGGCATGTCTGCCAGGCCCGCTTTGTAGTTCAAGCCGACAAGGGGTAACGCATTTCGCACAAGTCGCCAGGTGAGCGAGAACTCGGAGTTGTTCAAGAAGCTCGATCCTGGCGCCCAATTCCAATGAGAGCGAATCTCCTCCGTCGTCCAGCCGTGCCGCTCGCTGAGAGGATCAGAAGCGGAACCCACCACTAGCTCCCGATATAGTTCTTTTCGAGGCCGTGAAAGGTCACTGGACCCAAGAAGGTTACGAAGGGCCGTTCGGCACTCGCGGACAAACAGTGTTTCGCCCAAAGGCCTACGTCGACCTTCAGCCTTTGGGTCTGACTTTAGGCGAGGAAAAGTCCGACTCGCCTTCAGTCTCCACACTGCGTCCCCCGTCAAAGCTCTGCCCAGGTATGCAAGTCTTTCAGCAAGCCAGTGGCTCTCCAGATCAGGCATACCTAGACCCCCGTTGCGTGTACGTTGGATACAGACCTGCCTACGGACCATCGGCCTTGCACCTCCCCAGAGCAATCTGGAAAGGGATCGTTGCAGCGCCAACCGATTTACCTTAGGCAGAGGAAGTACGGCCAATCGGTAAAGGATCAAGGGGAAGACGTACACGGCGCACGCCTCCGCCCTGCCCTTTAAGGACAACCTCCTTGAAAGCCAGATTCCCACCTGAGCATTCACCTTGGCTTGTACTTCCGACCAATTTCGCTCCAGTTGGAGGCCGGGCCCGAACCACACCCCGAGGATGCGGACGGGTCCGTCACTCCAGCGGAACGGCCCCGGAAGAGTATTGCTACCCCTCCAAGCACCGAGCCGCAAACCTTCGCTTTTGTCAAAATTGACCTTGGCTCCTGCAATCCGCTCGTACTCGCTAACCGCCTTCTTCACAGCCTTTATATCCAGACGGCGGGATACAAACACTGTGATATCATCGGCGAACGCGGAAACCCTTGCCGTAAGAGGGCCAGCAAAAGGGACACCGCGCAGGGCCGGATTTGCCGTCCTATCCCTAAGCCTACGGAGCAGGGGCTCCAAAGCTAGGACATAGAGAAGAGGAGACAACGGGCAGCCCTGCCGGACCGACCGCTCGACCGCGAACACCGTCGAACGCCTTCCGTTCACCTGCACCACTGCCTGAGGGTTGTGGTACATCATGCTAATCCATCTGCGGAACTCCGGTTTGAATCCGGCAGTCTCCAAAACAGTCGCCAAAAACCGATGGTCAACCCTATCGAAGGCCTTGGACTGATCTAAACTGATCAGCGCGGCCTCGGTGCCGTCTTCTATACCCTCTAGGACCTCGCGAATCAAGTGCAGGTTGTCCTGGATCGATCTTCCCTTCACAGCAAAGGTCTGCTCAGAGCCGATCAGATCGCTAATGACAAGCTGTAAACGATTCGCTAAGACCCGGGCCAAAATCTTTAACTCTGTGTTAAGCAGAGTTATGGGCCTGTAATCGTCTAAACCCTCCCAAACATGCCTGCCACCTTTCTTCAGCAATGTGATCACGCCCTTGGTAACGCTACCAGGGATGGCTCCCTGGGCGAACCAATGGTTGAACATATCCGTCAGAATAGGCACAAACATGTGCGACATCCTCAAGTACACTTCGTAGGGCAAACCATCTAGTCCCGGCGACTTGTTGAGGCCGACCTGCTTCAACGCGTCACGGACTTCGCATTCAGTAACCACACCCTCGCAGCTAGCCGCTTCAGCCACCCCAAGGCGGGGAAAGTCGGCAAGATAGCTACGAAACTCCCGGAGCGGGAGATCAGTACAGCGGGCAAAGCGATCCCGAAAGTGCGCCCGAAAGGCGTCACGAATCTCGCGAGCCGATCGCAGCAGTCGCCCATCCGGGGCCTTGACAGAACCGATATACCGATCGGGGAACCTTCGCACTTCTTCTTCACGCGCAGTCGCGTTCGTTTTCACAGCTTCGTTGAGAACTCTCTTTAACCTAGATCTAACTACGTATCCCTTGTAGCGCTCGCTACTCTCGCGCTCAAGGTCCCCCCTAGCTAGCTCTACGTTTAGGGAGTCCCCCCCAGCCACCGCCCGGGAAAGTCTATCGTCTATAGATTTCGCTTCCTTGGTCCTATCTAGGTTGAGCTGTCGACCGTACTTGGTAGCGAAATCTCTAATCCTATGTTTAAGAGATCCCCACCACCTATTGCCGGTAACCGCCCCCACTAACGCCCGCTGAATTAGGGATTCCAACCGGTCCCGGAAGTCCCGTATCTCCAGTAAGGAGGTATTGAACTTCCAGTAGCCGGCCAGACTAGGCCTATTTGCTAACCGTAGACTGACTCTAACAAGTTTATGGTCAGTCCACGCTATCAAGTGGAACGTGGGACAACTAACAAAATCAATGTCAGCTCGTCTCACTAACACTCTGTCCAAGTAGGAGCCTACTTTGGCAGAGGGCGAACTATCTAGCCACGTCCACATCTCCCGCCCTGGGTGATCCAGACGAAACCTGTCGACGAGGTCATGACGAGTCATGAGGCCGGCAAGGCTGCTTTCACACCTTCCCACACGCCTAGCTCCCCGCCCGACCTTATCTATCTTGGGATCAAGGATCGCATTCCAATCACCCATTAAAACTAGCCGCTTCGTATCGTCCAGGAACGGCGCCAACCGACGAAAAAAGGAAACCCTCTCCACAACGATATTGGGCGCATAAACCGCAACCAGACGAAACTTGAAACTTCTCACGGCAACATCGGCCACAACCAGTCGGCCCCCGTCACCTGCAAAAACAACGTCAACATCAGCATCAAGGCTGCGTCCAACTAGCAAAGAAACCCCAACGCTGGTACGGCTGCCGTATGCTGAGAAAACGTTAAAATCGCTTTCCAGCACACGACAGTCGGCACCGCAAGTGAAGTGGGTTTCCTGCACTGCAGCAACATCTACGCCGAGAGTTTTAAGTTCACCAAGCAAGCGCGTACACTTGCCCGGATCCCTCAATCCCCTCACATTCAAAGTAGCAAGGTTTAGAGCCATCAATCCCACTTACCTTACTCAGTGTCGACTACGGGCCGGAAATCCTTCGGAGTAAGGATGCCGACGGCCTGACGCAGGGATCCGGTGCCGAGCTCAGTACTTACTCGGTCGTCCCTGGTAATTCCACCGACATCCATAGGGTACCGCAACTTTAGGGACCTATAGAATGATGGGTGAACCAAAATCGGGACCCTGCCCGCACAGAAGGGTAGCATTTTTTTCAGCATTGGATTTTTCGTATCGACCAGCATTACATCCGCCCGGCTGGCTTCGTCAATAAAGTTCCAGAGTTCTTTGGTACGATTGCCAGCCAAGCGGACGAATGTGGTCAATTTTGGTGCGTCCTTGAATAGATGTGGTTTTGTGATGTCTTTAGTGTCAATTTTTTGGAGTGAGCGTAATGGTTTTAATGATTGTTTTAAAGTGTGGTCTATGTGTGGATTGTCCATGATATCTTCGCAGAAGTAAAAAGAGTTTATGGCACGTCGGGCTTCCGTAGAGCGTGCTCTTGGTTTTTGAACAGTTGCTGCTGATGTTGACGGTGTTTGGGGAGAGGGTGTAAGTCTGGTTGCTGAATAGGATCGAGTAAGCATTTTGGGGGTTTTAATTGGTGAAAGAGAGGGGGGTAATGGTGTTTCTGTTGGGATGATAGGGGTGGTTTTTGTTTTTTGTGGGAGAGGAATCAATTGTGCTGGTCTTTGTTTATTTTGGACTGGCGATTTTTCTGTTGTTTTTTCCCCCTTATGCTGAGGTATGGTGGTTGTTTGTGTGGGTTTTTTTGGATGTTTTTTCTCCCCCTCTTTAGTTGGTGAGTCCTCGCTGTCTCTCCTTCTTTTTAAATTCATGGACATATCCATCGGTTCAATGTTTTGATTGTCTTCTTTTGTTGATTGTTTTGCAGTTGATTGTTTCGTATTTGTGGTTGTTAGTTTCGTAGTTGTAGTCAAAAGAGTTGTTGTATCTGTTGTTGCTGGTTTTTTAGGGGGAGTTTTTTTCCCTCCCTTTTTTTTGGTGACTTGCGTCCACCCTTCTTCATTTTCTTTAGGGGTTTCTTGTTTGTTTTCTGAGGTTTCTGTTGGTATTATTGCTGCTATGACAGGTGAAGGAGTATCAGTAGTAGTAGCAGTAGTAGTAGTCGTTGTTGTGGTGGTGATTGTTGATTTTTGAGGGCAGTTTTTTGAGAAGTGGCCGATTTTATTACAGGACCAACATAGCGGTTTCCTGCCCTCAACTATGACTGTCATGGTTTGATCGCGGTAACGTATTTTATGGGGAATTTTGTTAAACCCTCCCCTATCGAGGCATATAACGAATACGTAGTCACCGTACGCAGTTCCCCGTGTTGACGTTACTTGTGTGACTTGTTCCACGCCGCCGTATATACTTAGATAGGCGGCGAGGACGTCACCACTCAATTGCATAGATACATTGCATACGGTGACTCGTATTCTTCTTTTGCCTCGATATTCCGGTTGTAGCCGGAAGAAGCGTGTGGTGATGTTACCACCGGCGAGGCTTTTCGCTACTTCCTCTGAGGGTAATAAGACATCCCAGGTCGCGAAACTTCTGCGGCAGAAGTACTTCCCTGGGATGTTTGCTGTTTTGAGAAGGTCCTCAAAAGTTTCCTTCTTAATCCCCGCTAGTCTCTTGGTCTTAATGTCCGTGACTACGAAGGACAGGGTCTTTGGTTCGACCGCCTCGACCAATTCGGGTATTGGGAGAATTTCCCCGTCCTTGAAATATTTTTCATATTTTTCGACCCTGTCTCTTGCGTAGTCACAAGGGGATTTTTTATTCACGCAATGTGAAGACCAAGAGACAGCCGTTTCTTTTTGTTTTTGTGCCGGTGGTATCGTACTTGCCGATGAAGAGAGGTCGAATGGAGCTTCTTCCGGCATTGGGGAGGGTTGCGTTTTGAATATGTCGGTCGGTGATTGCGATTTCATGTTGTTGGGCTCCCCCATAGTTGTGAAAACACAACCAGAGGGAGATGAAACGCGTATGGTGTTGCAAAAAATTCAGGCGAGACGAATAAATGTAGAACGATGAATGTTGATAAAAATGGCGGTCGTTTTTTAAAAAAGTTCAACAAAAAATCGAGTCGCGTTTGACCCTCCTCACAAACAAAGAACAATAGTTTGAGGGGGGTCACAAAACTTTAACAACAATAAAATTCAATAACAATAATTTTAACAAATTTTTAACAATAAAGAACTTACTTTTTCGTGGTGAAAAAGAACTCAGACAAAAAAATTCAGCTTCTAGTCTGCTTTATTTCTGTGTAGTGTACACAGAAGGCACAAGGCCTTGAAGTTTTTGGGGAGGGGAAGGGAGCGGTCATACTTTTCTATATAAACTAAGGAGACCTAGCTAGCCACATTCGCCGACCCATTCAACAATACAATAAATATCCATTCATCCATCGCCTTTCGCGCTGCAATCACCAAAATACCACATTTGCTCTATGAAGAAGTCCTACTTAAAATCCCGAGATTCATGAATGATTTTATGATTTATTTACAATGAATGTGATGGGAATGGGAGAAAAACCCCGAAATATATACAAAAACAAAGGAAAAATCCCCCGTTTGGTTGCCCTCCCATCCCCCCGTCTATAAAATTGGAGGCCGACTGTTTTCCGGGGCGAAAGAACCGGAAACAAGTCGGACCTACCCTAGGTGGGACAGGGATCCTAATCTACAGGGGTGAAAAGAATTTAGGGGTCGGGCGCGGTATGGGTTAATACAAGTAGGTGATATGATTTTTATACATATGAATGTTCAAGATCTTCAGTAAACGTGGACTGGGATACGGATTGAGGTACAAAAATAATGGGGATGGGGAAGATCTTGAGAACTAACAACTAGATGACGGGGACAATGACTCACAAACATACTGCTAACTAGGTACCTGGGTACCAAAAGAAAAAGGGAACAGTTTTACTCACCAGGGGTGGGGTCCCTAAGGACCCGTACCGTAGACGCCATGAGCCGGCAGAGGAGGGAAGGATGACTCCAACGTTGCTCCCTTTCGCACGACCAGGCTCGCTGCATTCACCCACCTTTTGCTGAATGTTATGCGATCCAAGCGTTTTCTATCGCATCTGATTTTGACCCTCAGCTGATGCCGAAAATACAAAATCAGATCACGATGAGAAAAGTTTGCATCGTCATACAATCCCTTGTTTCGCGTCGTCCAAATCACCATTCTAGCTACAGCTAGGATCGCGAGAAACACCACACGCTTCTCACCCTGATACGGAGGAAGAACGTTGTCCACGACGTAACCAACGTCGAGCAGCACGAGCTGTTTGGGTTCGATGCGAGCCGTCCACTCGCCGACGTGATCCCAAAACGGGCGAACTCGCTCGCAGTAGTAGAAGGCGTGCTCAGCCGTTTCTTCCAAGCCACTGCCGCAGCGAGCGCAATCGGGCATGTCTGCCAGGCCCGCCTTGTAGTTCAAGCCGACAAGGGGTAACGCATTTCGCACAAGTCGCCAGGTGAGCGAGAACTCGGAGTTGTTCAAGAAGCTCGATCCTGGCGCCCAATTCCAATGAGAGCGAATCTCCTCCGTCGTCCAGCCGTGCCGCTCGCTGAGAGGATCAGAAGCGGAACCCACCACTAGCTCCCGATATAGTTCTTTTCGAGGCCGTGAAAGGTCACTGGACCCAAGAAGGTTACGAAGGGCCGTTAGGCACTCGCGGACAAACAGTGTTTCGCCCAAAGGCCTACGTCGACCTTCAGCCTTTGGGTCTGACTTTAGGCGAGGAAAAGTCCGACTCGCCTTCAGTCTCCACACTGCGTCCCCCGTCAAAGCTCTGCCCAGGTATGCAAGTCTTTCAGCAAGCCAGTGGCTCTCCAGATCAGGCATACCTAGACCCCCGTTGCGTGTACGTTGGATACAGACCTGCCTACGGACCATCGGCCTTGCACCTCCCCAGAGCAATCTGGAAAGGGATCGTTGCAGCGCCAACCGATTTACCTTAGGCAGAGGAAGTACAGCCAATCGGTAAAGGATCAAGGGGAAGACGTACACGGCGCACGCCTCCGCCCTGCCCTTTAAGGACAACCTCCTTGAAAGCCAGATTCCCACCTGAGCATTCACCTTGGCTTGTATTTCCGACCAATTTCGCTCCAGTTGGAGGCCGGGCCCGAACCACACCCCGAGGATGCGGACGGGTCCGTCACTCCAGCGGAACGGCCCCGGAAGAGTATTGCTACCCCTCCAAGCACCGAGCCGCAAACCTTCGCTTTTGTCAAAATTGACCTTGGCTCCTGCAATCCGCTCGTACTCGCTAACCGCCTTCTTCACAGCCCTTATATCCAGACGGCGGGATACAAACACTGTGATATCATCGGCGAACGCGGAAACCCTTGCCGTAAGAGGGCCAGCAAAAGGGACACCGCGCAGGGCCGGATTTGCCGTCCTATCCCTAAGCCTACGGAGCAGGGGCTCCAAAGCTAGGACATAGAGAAGAGGAGACAACGGGCAGCCCTGCCGGACCGACCGCTCGACCGCGAACACCGTCGAACGCCTTCCGTTCACCTGCACCACTGCCTGAGGGTTGTGGTACATCATGCTAATCCATCTGCGGAACTCCGGTTTGAATCCGGCAGTCTCCAAAACAGTCGCCAAAAACCGATGGTCAACCCTATCGAAGGCCTTGGACTGATCTAAACTGATCAGCGCGGCCTCGGTGTCGTCTTCTATACCCTCTAGGACCTCGCGAATCAAGTGCAGGTTGTCCTGGATCGATCTTCCCTTCACAGCAAAGGTCTGCTCAGAGCCGATCAGATCGCTAATGACAAGCTGTAAACGATTCGCTAAGACCCGGGCCAAAATCTTTAACTCTGTGTTAAGCAGAGTTATGGGCCTGTAATCGTCTAAACCCTCCCAAACATGCCTGCCACCTTTCTTCAGCAATGTGATCACGCCCTTGGTAACGCTACCAGGGATGGCTCCCTGGGCGAACCAATGGTTGAACATATCCGTCAGAATAGGCACAAACATGTGCGACATCCTCAAGTACACTTCGTAGGGCAAACCATCTAGTCCCGGCGACTTGTTGAGGCCGACCTGCTTCAACGCGTCACGGACTTCGCATTCAGTAACCACACCCTCGCAGCTAGCCGCTTCAGCCACCCCAAGGCGGGGGAAGTCGGCAAGATAGCTACGAAACTCCCGGAGCGGGAGATCAGTACAGCGGGCAAAGCGATCCCGAAAGTGCGCCCGAAAGGCGTCACGAATCTCGCGAGCCGATCGCAGCAGTCGCCCATCCGGGGCCTTGACAGAACCGATATACCGATCGGGGAACCTTCGCACTTCTTCTTCACGCGCAGTCGCGTTCGTTTTCACAGCTTCGTTGAGAACTCTCTTTAACCTAGATCTAACTACGTATCCCTTGTAGCGCTCGCTACTCTCGCGCTCAAGGTCCCCCCTAGCTAGCTCTACGTTTAGGGAGTCCCCCCCAGCCACCGCCCGGGAAAGTCTATCGTCTATAGATTTCGCTTCCTTGGTCCTATCTAGGTTGAGCTGTTGACCGTACTTGGTCGCGAAATCTCTAATCCTATGTTTAAGAGATCCCCACCACCTATTCCCGGTAACCGCCCCCACTAACGCCCGCTGAATTAGGGATTCCAGCCGGTCCCGGAAGTCCCGTATCTCCAGTAAGGAGGTATTGAACTTCCAGTAGCCGGCCAGACTAGGCCTATTTGCTAACCGTAGACTGACTCTAACAAGTTTATGGTCAGTCCACGCTATCAAGTGGAACGTGGGACAACTAACAAAATCAATGTCAGCTCGTCTCACTAACACTCTGTCCAAGTAGGAGCCTACTTTGGCAGAGGGCGAACTATCTAGCCACGTCCACATCTCCCGCCCTGGGTGATCCAGACGAAACCTGTCGACGAGGTCATGACGAGTCATGAGGCCGGCAAGGCTGCTTTCACACCTTCCCACACGCCTAGCTCCCCGCCCGACCTTATCTATCTTGGGATCAAGGATCGCATTCCAATCACCCATTAAAACTAGCCGCTTCGTATCGTCCAGGAACGGCGCCAACCGACGAAAAAAGGAAACCCTCTCCACAACGATATTGGGCGCATAAACCGCAACCAGACGAAACTTGAAACTTCTCACGGCAACATCGGCCACAACCAGTCGGCCCCCGTCACCTGCAAAAACAACGTCAACATCAGCATCAAGGCTGCGTCCAACTAGCAAAGAAACCCCAACGCTGGTACGGCTGCCGTATGCTGAGAAAACGTTAAAATCGCTTTCCAGCACACGACAGTCGGCACCGCAAGTGAAGTGGGTTTCCTGCACTGCAGCAACATCTACGCCGAGAGTTTTAAGTTCACCAAGCAAGCGCGTACACTTGCCCGGATCCCTCAATCCCCTCACATTCAAAGTAGCAAGGTTTAGAGCCATCAATCCCACTTACCTTACTCAGTGTCGACTACGGGCCGGAAATCCTTGGGAGTAAGGATGCCGACGGCCTGACGCAGGGATCCGGTGCCGAGCTCAGTACTTACTCGGTCGTCCCTGGTAATTCCACCGACATCCATAGGGTACCGCAACTTTAGGGACCTATAGAATGATGGGTGAACCAAAATCGGGACCCTGCCCGCACAGAAGGGTAGCATTTTTTTCAGCATTGGATTTTTCGTATCGACCAGCATTACATCCGCCCGGCTGGCTTCGTCAATAAAGTTCCAGAGTTCTTTGGTACGATTGCCAGCCAAGCGGACGAATGTGGTCAATTTTGGTGCGTCCTTGAATAGATGTGGTTTTGTGATGTCTTTAGTGTCAATTTTTTGGAGTGAGCGTAATGGTTTTAATGATTGTTTTAAAGTGTGGTCTATGTGTGGATTGTCCATGATATCTTCGCAGAAGTAAAAAGAGTTTATGGCACGTCGGGCTTCCGTAGAGCGTGCTCTTGGTTTTTGAACAGTTGCTGCTGATGTTGACGGTGTTTGGGGAGAGGGTGTAAGTCTGGTTGCTGAATAGGATCGAGTAAGCATTTTGGGGGTTTTAATTGGTGAAAGAGAGGGGGGTAATGGTGTTTCTGTTGGGATGATAGGGGTGGTTTTTGTTTTTTGTGGGAGAGGAATCAATTGTGCTGGTCTTTGTTTATTTTGGACTGGCGATTTTTCTGTTGTTTTTTCCCCCTTATGCTGAGGTATGGTGGTTGTTTGTGTGGGTTTTTTTGGATGTTTTTTCTCCCCCTCTTTAGTTGGTGAGTCCTCGCTGTCTCTCCTTCTTTTTAAATTCATGGACATATCCATCGGTTCAATGTTTTGATTGTCTTCTTTTGTTGATTGTTTTGCAGTTGATTGTTTCGTATTTGTGGTTGTTAGTTTCGTAGTTGTAGTCAAAAGAGTTGTTGTATCTGTTGTTGCTGGTTTTTTAGGGGGAGTTTTTTTCCCTCCCTTTTTTTTGGTGACTTGCGTCCACCCTTCTTCATTTTCTTTAGGGGTTTCTTGTTTGTTTTCTGAGGTTTCTGTTGGTATTATTGCTGCTATGACAGGTGAAGGAGTATCAGTAGTAGTAGCAGTAGTAGTAGTCGTTGTTGTGGTGGTGATTGTTGATTTTTGAGGGCAGTTTTTTGAGAAGTGGCCGATTTTATTACAGGACCAACATAGCGGTTTCCTGCCCTCAACTATGACTGTCATGGTTTGATCGCGGTAACGTATTTTATGGGGAATTTTGTTAAACCCTCCCCTATCGAGGCATATAACGAATACGTAGTCACCGTACGCAGTTCCCCGTGTTGACGTTACTTGTGTGACTTGTTCCACGCCGCCGTATATACTTAGATAGGCGGCGAGGACGTCACCACTCAATTGCATAGATACATTGCATACGGTGACTCGTATTCTTCTTTTGCCTCGATATTCCGGTTGTAGCCGGAAGAAGCGTGTGGTGATGTTACCACCGGCGAGGCTTTTCGCTACTTCCTCTGAGGGTAATAAGACATCCCAGGTCGCGAAACTTCTGCGGCAGAAGTACTTCCCTGGGATGTTTGCTGTTTTGAGAAGGTCCTCAAAAGTTTCCTTCTTAATCCCCGCTAGTCTCTTGGTCTTAATGTCCGTGACTACGAAGGACAGGGTCTTTGGTTCGACCGCCTCGACCAATTCGGGTATTGGGAGAATTTCCCCGTCCTTGAAATATTTTTCATATTTTTCGACCCTGTCTCTTGCGTAGTCACAAGGGGATTTTTTATTCACGCAATGTGAAGACCAAGAGACAGCCGTTTCTTTTTGTTTTTGTGCCGGTGGTATCGTACTTGCCGATGAAGAGAGGTCGAATGGAGCTTCTTCCGGCATTGGGGAGGGTTGCGTTTTGAATATGTCGGTCGGTGATTGCGATTTCATGTTGTTGGGCTCCCCCATAGTTGTGAAAACACAACCAGAGGGAGATGAAACGCGTATGGTGTTGCAAAAAATTCAGGCGAGACGAATAAATGTAGAACGATGAATGTTGATAAAAATGGCGGTCGTTTTTTAAAAAAGTTCAACAAAAAAATCGAGTCGCGTTTGACCCTCCTCACAAACAAAGAACAATAGTTTGAGGGGGGTCACAAAACTTTAACAATGATAACAATATTCAATAACAATAATTTTAACAAATTTTTAACAATAAAGAACTTACTTTTTCGTGGTGAAAAAGAACTCAGACAAAAAAATTCAGCTTCTAGTCTGCTTTATTTCTGTGTAGTGTACACAGAAGGCACAAGGCCTTGAAGTTTTGGGGGAGGGGAATGGAGCGGTCATACTTTTCTATATAAACTAAGGAGACCTAGCTAGCCACATTCGCCGACCCATTCAACAATACAATAAATATCCATTCATCCATCGCCTTTTGCGCTACGATCACCACAATACCACATTTGCTCTATGAAGAAGTCCTACTTAAAATCCCGAGATTCGTGAATGATTTTATTTACAAGTATGATTTATTTACAATGAATGTGATGGGAATGGGAGAAAAACCCCGAAATATATACAAAAACAAAGGAAAAATCCCCCGTTTGGTTGCCCTCCCATCCCCCCGTCTATAAAATTGGAGGCCGACTGTTTTCCGGGGCGAAAGAACCGGAAACAAGTCGGACCTACCCTAGGTGGGACAGGGATCCTAATCTACAGGGGTGAAAAGAATTTAGGGGTCGGGCGCGGTATGGGTTAATACAAGTAGGTGATATGATTTTTATACATATGAATGTTCAAGATCTTCAGTAAACGTGGACTGGGATACGGATTGAGGTACAAAAATAATGGGGATGGGGAAGATCTTGAGAACTAACAACTAGATGACGGGGACAATGACTCACAAACATACTGCTAACTAGGTACCTGGGTACCAAAAGAAAAAGGGAACAGTTTTACTCACCAGGGGTGGGGTCCCTAAGGACCCGTACCGTAGACGCCATGAGCCGGCAGAGGAGGGAAGGATGACTCCAACGTTGCTCCCTTTCGCACGACCAGGCTCGCTGCATTCACCCACCTTTTGCTGAATGTTATGCGATCCAAGCGTTTTCTATCGCATCTGATTTTGACCCTCAGCTGATGCCGAAAATACAAAATCAGATCACGATGAGAAAAGTTTGCATCGTCATACAATCCCTTGTTTCGCGTCGTCCAAATCACCATTCTAGCTACAGCTAGGATCGCGAGAAACACCACACGCTTCTCACCCTGATACGGAGGAAGAACGTTGTCCACGACGTAACCAACGTCGAGCAGCACGAGCTGTTTGGGTTCGATGCGAGCCGTCCACTCGCCGACGTGATCCCAAAACGGGCGAACTCGCTCGCAGTAGTAGAAGGCGTGCTCAGCCGTTTCTTCCAAGCCACTGCCGCAGCGAGCGCAATCGGGCATGTCTGCCAGGCCCGCCTTGTAGTTCAAGCCGACAAGGGGTAACGCATTTCGCACAAGTCGCCAGGTGAGCGAGAACTCGGAGTTGTTCAAGAAGCTCGATCCTGGCGCCCAATTCCAATGAGAGCGAATCTCCTCCGTCGTCCAGCCGTGCCGCTCGCTGAGAGGATCAGAAGCGGAACCCACCACTAGCTCCCGATATAGTTCTTTTCGAGGCCGTGAAAGGTCACTGGACCCAAGAAGGTTACGAAGGGCCGTTAGGCACTCGCGGACAAACAGTGTTTCGCCCAAAGGCCTACGTCGACCTTCAGCCTTTGGGTCTGACTTTAGGCGAGGAAAAGTCCGACTCGCCTTCAGTCTCCACACTGCGTCCCCCGTCAAAGCTCTGCCCAGGTATGCAAGTCTTTCAGCAAGCCAGTGGCTCTCCAGATCAGGCATACCTAGACCCCCGTTGCGTGTACGTTGGATACAGACCTGCCTACGGACCATCGGCCTTGCACCTCCCCAGAGCAATCTGGAAAGGGATCGTTGCAGCGCCAACCGATTTACCTTAGGCAGAGGAAGTACGGCCAATCGGTAAAGGATCAAGGGGAAGACGTACACGGCGCACGCCTCCGCCCTGCCCTTTAAGGACAACCTCCTTGAAAGCCAGATTCCCACCTGAGCATTCACCTTGGCTTGTACTTCCGACCAATTTCGCTCCAGTTGGAGGCCGGGCCCGAACCACACCCCGAGGATGCGGACGGGTCCGTCACTCCAGCGGAACGGCCCCGGAAGAGTATTGCTACCCCTCCAAGCACCGAGCCGCAAACCTTCGCTTTTGTCAAAATTGACCTTGGCTCCTGCAATCCGCTCGTACTCGCTAACCGCCTTCTTCACAGCCCTTATATCCAGACGGCGGGATACAAACACTGTGATATCATCGGCGAACGCGGAAACCCTTGCCGTAAGAGGGCCAGCAAAAGGGACACCGCGCAGGGCCGGATTTGCCGTCCTATCCCTAAGCCTACGGAGCAGGGGCTCCAAAGCTAGGACATAGAGAAGAGGAGACAACGGGCAGCCCTGCCGGACCGACCGCTCGACCGCGAACACCGTCGAACGCCTTCCGTTCACCTGCACCACTGCCTGAGGGTTGTGGTACATCATGCTAATCCATCTGCGGAACTCCGGTTTGAATCCGGCAGTCTCCAAAACAGTCGCCAAAAACCGATGGTCAACCCTATCGAAGGCCTTGGACTGATCTAAACTGATCAGCGCGGCCTCGGTGTCGTCTTCTATACCCTCTAGGACCTCGCGAATCAAGTGCAGGTTGTCCTGGATCGATCTTCCCTTCACAGCAAAGGTCTGCTCAGAGCCGATCAGATCGCTAATGACAAGCTGTAAACGATTCGCTAAGACCCGGGCCAAAATCTTTAACTCTGTGTTAAGCAGAGTTATGGGCCTGTAATCGTCTAAACCCTCCCAAACATGCCTGCCACCTTTCTTCAGCAATGTGATCACGCCCTTGGTAACGCTACCAGGGATGGCTCCCTGGGCGAACCAATGGTTGAACATATCCGTCAGAATAGGCACAAACATGTGCGACATCCTCAAGTACACTTCGTAGGGCAAACCATCTAGTCCCGGCGACTTGTTGAGGCCGACCTGCTTCAACGCGTCACGGACTTCGCATTCAGTAACCACACCCTCGCAGCTAGCCGCTTCAGCCACCCCAAGGCGGGGAAAGTCGGCAAGATAGCTACGAAACTCCCGGAGCGGGAGATCAGTACAGCGGGCAAAGCGATCCCGAAAGTGCGCCCGAAAGGCGTCACGAATCTCGCGAGCCGATCGCAGCAGTCGCCCATCCGGGGCCTTGACAGAACCGATATACCGATCGGGGAACCTTCGCACTTCTTCTTCACGCGCAGTCGCGTTCGTTTTCACAGCTTCGTTGAGAACTCTCTTTAACCTAGATCTAACTACGTATCCCTTGTAGCGCTCGCTACTCTCGCGCTCAAGGTCCCCCCTAGCTAGCTCTACGTTTAGGGAGTCCCCCCCAGCCACCGCCCGGGAAAGTCTATCGTCTATAGATTTCGCTTCCTTGGTCCTATCTAGGTTGAGCTGTTGACCGTACTTGGTCGCGAAATCTCTAATCCTATGTTTAAGAGATCCCCACCACCTATTCCCGGTAACCGCCCCCACTAACGCCCGCTGAATTAGGGATTCCAGCCGGTCCCGGAAGTCCCGTATCTCCAGTAAGGAGGTATTGAACTTCCAGTAGCCGGCCAGACTAGGCCTATTTGCTAACCGTAGACTGACTCTAACAAGTTTATGGTCAGTCCACGCTATCAAGTGGAACGTGGGACAACTAACAAAATCAATGTCAGCTCGTCTCACTAACACTCTGTCCAAGTAGGAGCCTACTTTGGCAGAGGGCGAACTATCTAGCCACGTCCACATCTCCCGCCCTGGGTGATCCAGACGAAACCTGTCGACGAGGTCATGACGAGTCATGAGGCCGGCAAGGCTGCTTTCACACCTTCCCACACGCCTAGCTCCCCGCCCGACCTTATCTATCTTGGGATCAAGGATCGCATTCCAATCACCCATTAAAACTAGCCGCTTCGTATCGTCCAGGAACGGCGCCAACCGACGAAAAAAGGAAACCCTCTCCACAACGATATTGGGCGCATAAACCGCAACCAGACGAAACTTGAAACTTTTCACGGCAACATCGGCCACAACCAGTCGGCCCCCGTCACCTGCAAAAACAACGTCAACATCAGCATCAAGGCTGCGTCCAACTAGCAAAGAAACCCCAACGCTGGTACGGCTGCCGTATGCTGAGAAAACGTTAAAATCGCTTTCCAGCACACGACAGTCGGCACCGCAAGTGAAGTGGGTTTCCTGCACTGCAGCAACATCTACGCCGAGAGTTTTAAGTTCACCAAGCAAGCGCGTACACTTGCCCGGATCCCTCAATCCCCTCACATTCAAAGTAGCAAGGTTTAGAGCCATCAATCCCACTTACCTTACTCAGTGTCGACTACGGGCCGGAAATCCTTCGGGGTGAGGATGCCGACGGCCTGACGCAGGGATCCGGTGCCGAGCTCAGTACTTACTCGGTCGTCCCTGGTAATTCCACCGACATCCATAGGGTACCGCAACTTTAGGGACCTATAGAATGATGGGTGAACCAAAATCGGGACCCTGCCCGCACAGAAGGGTAGCATTTTTTTCAGCATTGGATTTTTCGTATCGACCAGCATTACATCCGCCCGGCTGGCTTCGTCAATAAAGTTCCAGAGTTCTTTGGTACGATTGCCAGCCAAGCGGACGAATGTGGTCAATTTTGGTGCGTCCTTGAATAGATGTGGTTTTGTGATGTCTTTAGTGTCAATTTTTTGGAGTGAGCGTAATGGTTTTAATGATTGTTTTAAAGTGTGGTCTATGTGTGGATTGTCCATGATATCTTCGCAGAAGTAAAAAGAGTTTATGGCACGTCGGGCTTCCGTAGAGCGTGCTCTTGGTTTTTGAACAGTTGCTGCTGATGTTGACGGTGTTTGGGGAGAGGGTGTAAGTCTGGTTGCTGAATAGGATCGAGTAAGCATTTTGGGGGTTTTAATTGGTGAAAGAGAGGGGGGTAATGGTGTTTCTGTTGGGATGATAGGGGTGGTTTTTGTTTTTTGTGGGAGAGGAATCAATTGTGCTGGTCTTTGTTTATTTTGGACTGGCGATTTTTCTGTTGTTTTTTCCCCCTTATGCTGAGGTATGGTGGTTGTTTGTGTGGGTTTTTTTGGATGTTTTTTCTCCCCCTCTTTAGTTGGTGAGTCCTCGCTGTCTCTCCTTCTTTTTAAATTCATGGACATATCCATCGGTTCAATGTTTTGATTGTCTTCTTTTGTTGATTGTTTTGCAGTTGATTGTTTCGTATTTGTGGTTGTTAGTTTCGTAGTTGTAGTCAAAAGAGTTGTTGTATCTGTTGTTGCTGGTTTTTTAGGGGGAGTTTTTTTCCCTCCCTTTTTTTTTGGTGACTTGCGTCCACCCTTCCTCATTTTCTTTAGGGGTTTCTTGTTTGTTTTCTGAGGTTTCTGTTGGTATTATTGCTGCTATGACAGGTGAAGGAGTATCAGTAGTAGTAGCAGTAGTAGTAGTCGTTGTTGTGGTGGTGATTGTTGATTTTTGAGGGCAGTTTTTTGAGAAGTGGCCGATTTTATTACAGGACCAACATAGCGGTTTCCTGCCCTCAACTATGACTGTCATGGTTTGATCGCGGTAACGTATTTTATGGGGAATTTTGTTAAACCCTCCCCTATCGAGGCATATAACGAATACGTAGTCACCGTACGCAGTTCCCCGTGTTGACGTTACTTGTGTGACTTGTTCCACGCCGCCGTATATACTTAGATAGGCGGCGAGGACGTCACCACTCAATTGCATAGATACATTGCATACGGTGACTCGTATTCTTCTTTTGCCTCGATATTCCGGTTGTAGCCGGAAGAAGCGTGTGGTGATGTTACCACCGGCGAGGCTTTTCGCTACTTCCTCTGAGGGTAATAAGACATCCCAGGTCGCGAAACTTCTGCGGCAGAAGTACTTCCCTGGGATGTTTGCTGTTTTGAGAAGGTCCTCAAAAGTTTCCTTCTTAATCCCCGCTAGTCTCTTGGTCTTAATGTCCGTGACTACGAAGGACAGGGTCTTTGGTTCGACCGCCTCGACCAATTCGGGTATTGGGAGAATTTCCCCGTCCTTGAAATATTTTTCATATTTTTCGACCCTGTCTCTTGCGTAGTCACAAGGGGATTTTTTATTCACGCAATGTGAAGACCAAGAGACAGCCGTTTCTTTTTGTTTTTGTGCCGGTGGTATCGTACTTGCCGATGAAGAGAGGTCGAATGGAGCTTCTTCCGGCATTGGGGAGGGTTGCGTTTTGAATATGTCGGTCGGTGATTGCGATTTCATGTTGTTGGGCTCCCCCATAGTTGTGAAAACACAACCAGAGGGAGATGAAACGCGTATGGTGTTGCAAAAAATTCAGGCGAGACGAATAAATGTAGAACGATGAATGTTGATAAAAATGGCGGTCGTTTTTTAAAAAAGTTCAACAAAAAAATCGAGTCGCGTTTGACCCTCCTCACAAACAAAGAACAATAGTTTGAGGGGGGTCACAAAACTTTAACAATGATAACAATATTCAATAACAATAATTTTAACAAATTTTTAACAATAAAGAACTTACTTTTTCGTGGTGAAAAAGAACTCAGACAAAAAAATTCAGCTTCTAGTCTGCTTTATTTCTGTGTAGTGTACACAGAAGGCACAAGGCCTTGAAGTTTTGGGGGAGGGGAATGGAGCGGTCATACTTTTCTATATAAACTAAGGAGACCTAGCTAGCCACATTCGCCGACCCATTCAACAATACAATAAATATCCATTCATCCATCGCCTTTTGCGCTACGATCACCACAATACCACATTTGCTCTATGAAGAAGTCCTACTTAAAATCCCGAGATTCGTGAATGATTTTATTTACAAGTATGATTTATTTACAATGAATGTGATGGGAATGGGAGAAAAACCCCGAAATATATATAAAAACAAGGAAAAATCCCCCGTTTGGTTTCCCTCCCATCCCCCCGTCTATAAAATTGGAGGCCGACTGTTTTCCGGGGCGAAAGAACCGGAAACAAGTTGGACCTACCCTAGGTGGGGCAGGGATCCTAATCTACAGGGGTGAAAAGAATTTAGGGGTCGGGCGCGGTATGGGTTAATACAAGTAGGTGATATGATTTTTATACATATGAATGTTCAAGATCTTCAGTAAACTTGGACTGGGATACGGATTGAGGTACAAAAATAATGGGGATGGGGAAGATCTTGAGAACTAACAACTAGATGACGGGGACAATGACTCACAAACATACTGCTAACTAGGTACCTGGGTACCAAAAGAAAAAGGGAACAGTTTTACTCACCAGGGGTGGGGTCCCTAAGGACCCGTACCGTAGACGCCATGAGCCGGCAGAGGAGGGAAGGATGACTCCAACGTTGCTCCCTTTCGCACGACCAGGCTCGCTGCATTCACCCACCTTTTGCTGAATGTTATGCGATCCAAGCGTTTTCTATCGCATCTGATTTTGACCCTCAGCTGATGCCGAAAATACAAAATCAGATCACGATGAGAAAAGTTTGCATCGTCATACAATCCCTTGTTTCGCGTCGTCCAAATCACCATTCTAGCTACAGCTAGGATTGCGAGAAACACCACACGCTTCTCACCCTGATACGGAGGAAGAACGTTGTCCACGACGTAACCAACGTCGAGCAGCACGAGCTGTTTGGGTTCGATGCGAGCCGTCCACTCGCCGACGTGATCCCAAAACGGGCGAACTCGCTCGCAGTAGTAGAAGGCGTGCTCAGCCGTTTCTTCCAAGCCACTGCCGCAGCGAGCGCAATCGGGCATGTCTGCCAGGCCCGCTTTGTAGTTCAAGCCGACAAGGGGTAACGCATTTCGCACAAGTCGCCAGGTGAGCGAGAACTCGGAGTTGTTCAAGAAGCTCGATCCTGGCGCCCAATTCCAATGAGAGCGAATCTCCTCCGTCGTCCAGCCGTGCCGCTCGCTGAGAGGATCAGAAGCGGAACCCACCACTAGCTCCCGATATAGTTCTTTTCGAGGCCGTGAAAGGTCACTGGACCCAAGAAGGTTACGAAGGGCCGTTCGGCACTCGCGGACAAACAGTGTTTCGCCCAAAGGCCTACGTCGACCTTCAGCCTTTGGGTCTGACTTTAGGCGAGGAAAAGTCCGACTCGCCTTCAGTCTCCACACTGCGTCCCCCGTCAAGGCTCTGCCCAAGTATGCAAGTCTTTCAGCAAGCCAGTGGCTCTCCAGATCAGGCATACCTAGACCCCCATTGCGTGTACGTTGGATAAAGACCTGCCTACGGACCATCGGCCTTGCACCTCCCCAGAGCAATCTGGAAAGGGATCGTTGCAGCGCCAACCGATTTACCTTAGGCAGAGGAAGTACAGCCAATCGGTAAAGGATCAAGGGGAAGACGTACACGGCGCACGCCTCCGCCCTGCCCTTTAAGGACAACCTCCTTGAAAGCCAGATTCCCACCTGAGCATTCACCTTGGCTTGTACTTCCGACCAATTTCGCTCCAGTTGGAGGCCGGGCCCGAACCACACCCCGAGGATGCGGACGGGTCCGTCACTCCAGCGGAACGGCCCCGGAAGAGTATTGCTACCCCTCCAAGCACCGAGCCGCAAACCTTCGCTTTTGTCAAAATTGACCTTGGCTCCTGCAATCCGCTCGTACTCGCTAACCGCCTTCTTCACAGCCTTTATATCCAGACGGCGGGATACAAACACTGTGATATCATCGGCGAACGCGGAAACCCTTGCCGTAAGAGGGCCAGCAAAAGGGACACCGCGCAGGGCCGGATTTGCCGTCCTATCCCTAAGCCTACGGAGCAGGGGCTCCAAAGCTAGGACATAGAGAAGAGGAGACAACGGGCAGCCCTGCCGGACCGACCGCTCGACCGCGAACACCGTCGAACGCCTTCCGTTCACCTGCACCACTGCCTGAGGGTTGTGGTACATCATGCTAATCCATCTGCGGAACTCCGGTTTGAATCCGGCAGTCTCCAAAACAGTCGCCAAAAACCGATGGTCAACCCTATCGAAGGCCTTGGACTGATCTAAACTGATCAGCGCGGCCTCGGTGCCGTCTTCTATACCCTCTAGGACCTCGCGAATCAAGTGCAGGTTGTCCTGGATCGATCTTCCCTTCACAGCAAAGGTCTGCTCAGAGCCGATCAGATCGCTAATGACAAGCTGTAAACGATTCGCTAAGACCCGGGCCAAAATCTTTAACTCTGTGTTAAGCAGAGTTATGGGCCTGTAATCGTCTAAACCCTCCCAAACATGCCTGCCACCTTTCTTCAGCAATGTGATCACGCCCTTGGTAACGCTACCAGGGATGGCTCCCTGGGCGAACCAATGGTTGAACATATCCGTCAGAATAGGCACAAACATGTGCGACATCCTCAAGTACACTTCGTAGGGCAAACCATCTAGTCCCGGCGACTTGTTCAGGCCGACCTGCTTCAACGCGTCACGGACTTCGCATTCAGTAACCACACCCTCGCAGCTAGCCGCTTCAGCCACCCCAAGGCGGGGAAAGTCGGCAAGATAGCTACGAAACTCCCGGAGCGGGAGATCAGTACAGCGGGCAAAGCGATCCCGAAAGTGCGCCCGAAAGGCGTCAGGAATCTCACGAGTCGATCGCAGCAGTCGCCCATCCGGGGCCTTGACAGAACCGATATACCGATCGGGGAACCTTCGCACTTCTTCTTCACGCGCAGTCGCGTTCGTTTTCACAGCTTCGTTGAGAACTCTCTTTAACCTAGATCTAACTACGTATCCCTTGTAGCGCTCGCTACTCTCGCGCTCAAGGTCCCCCCTAGCTAGCTCTACGTTTAGGGAGTCCCCCCCAGCCACCGCCCGGGAAAGTCTATCGTCTATAGATTTCGCTTCCGCGGTCCTATCTACGTTGAGCTGTTGACCGTACTTGGTCGCGAAATCTCTAATCCTATGTTTAAGAGATCCCCACCACCTATTCCCGGTAACCGCCCCCACTAACGCCCGCTGAATTAGGGATTCCAGCCGGTCCCGGAAGTCCCGTATCTCCAGTAAGGAGGTATTGAACTTCCAGTAGCCGGCCAGACTAGGCCTATTTGCTAACCGTAGACTGACTCTAACAAGTTTATGGTCAGTCCACGCTATCAAGTGGAACGTGGGACAACTAACAAAATCAATGTCAGCTCGTCTCACTAACACTCTGTCCAAGTAGGAGCCTACTTTGGCAGAGGGCGAACTATCTAGCCACGTCCACATCTCCCGCCCTGGGTGATCCAGACGAAACCTGTCGACGAGGTCATGACGAGTCATGAGGCCGGCAAGGCTGCTTTCACACCTTCCCACACGCCTAGCTCCCCGCCCGACCTTATCTATCTTGGGATCAAGGATCGCATTCCAATCACCCATTAAAACTAGCCGCTTCGTATCGTCCAGGAACGGCGCCAACCGACGAAAAAAGGAAACCCTCTCCACAACGATATTGGGCGCATAAACCGCAACCAGACGAAACTTGAAACTTCTCACGGCAACATCGGCCACAACCAGTCGGCCCCCGTCACCTGCAAAAACAACGTCAACATCAGCATCAAGGCTGCGTCCAACTAGCAAAGAAACCCCAACGCTGGTACGGCTGCCGTATGCTGAGAAAACGTTAAAATCGCTTTCCAGCACACGACAGTCGGCACCGCAAGTGAAGTGGGTTTCCTGCACTGCAGCAACATCTACGCCGAGAGTTTTAAGTTCACCAAGCAAGCGCGTACACTTGCCCGGATCCCTCAATCCCCTCACATTCAAAGTAGCAAGGTTTAGAGCCATCAATCCCACTTACCTTACTCAGTGTCGACTACGGGCCGGAAATCCTTGGGAGTAAGGATGCCGACGGCCTGACGCAGGGATCCGGTGCCGAGCTCAGTACTTACTCGGTCGTCCCTGGTAATTCCACCGACATCCATAGGGTACCGCAACTTTAGGGACCTATAGAATGATGGGTGAACCAAAATCGGGACCCTGCCCGCACAGAAGGGTAGCATTTTTTTCAGCATTGGATTTTTCGTATCGACCAGCATTACATCCGCCCGGCTGGCTTCGTCAATAAAGTTCCAGAGTTCTTTGGTCCGATTGCCAGCCAAGCGGACGAATGTGGTCAATTTTGGTGCGTCCTTGAATAGATGTGGTTTTGTGATGTCTTTAGTGTCAATTTTTTGGAGTGAGCGTAATGGTTTTAATGATTGTTTTAAAGTGTGGTCTATGTGTGGATTGTCCATGATATCTTCGCAGAAGTAAAAAGAGTTTATGGCACGTCGGGCTTCCGTAGAGCGTGCTCTTGGTTTTTGAACAGTTGCTGCTGCTGTTGACGGTGTTTGGGGAGAGGGTGTAAGTCTGGTTGCTGAATAGGATCGAGTAAGCATTTTGGGGGTTTTAATTGGTGAAAGAGAGGGGGGTAATGGTGTTTCTGTTGGGATGATAGGGGTGGTTTTTGTTTTTTGTGGGAGAGGAATCAATTGTGCTGGTCTTTGTTTATTTTGGACTGGCGATTTTTCTGTTGTTTTTTCCCCCTTATGCTGAGGTATGGTGGTTGTTTGTGTGGGTTTTTTTGGATGTTTTTTCTCCCCCTCTTTAGTTGGTGAGTCCTCGCTGTCTCTCCTTCTTTTTAAATTCATGGACATATCCATCGGTTCAATGTTTTGATTGTCTTCTTTTGTTGATTGTTTTGCAGTTGATTGTTTCGTATTTGTGGTTGTTAGTTTCGTAGTTGTAGTCAAAAGAGTTGTTGTATCTGTTGTTGCTGGTTTTTTAGGGGGAGTTTTTTTCCCTCCCTTTTTTTTGGTGACTTGCGTCCACCCTTCTTCATTTTCTTTAGGGGTTTCTTGTTTGTTTTCTGAGGTTTCTGTTGGTATTATTGCTGCTATGACAGGTGAAGGAGTATCAGTAGTAGTAGCAGTAGTAGTAGTCGTTGTTGTGGTGGTGATTGTTGATTTTTGAGGGCAGTTTTTTGAGAAGTGGCCGATTTTATTACAGGACCAACATAGCGGTTTCCTGCCCTCAACTATGACTGTCATGGTTTGATCGCGGTAACGTATTTTATGGGGAATTTTGTTAAACCCTCCCCTATCGAGGCATATAACGAATACGTAGTCACCGTACGCAGTTCCCCGTGTTGACGTTACTTGTGTGACTTGTTCCACGCCGCCGTATATACTTAGATAGGCGGCGAGGACGTCACCACTCAATTGCATAGATACATTGCATACGGTGACTCGTATTCTTCTTTTGCCTCGATATTCCGGTTGTAGCCGGAAGAAGCGTGTGGTGATGTTACCACCGGCGAGGCTTTTCGCTACTTCCTCTGAGGGTAATAAGACATCCCAGGTCGCGAAACTTCTGCGGCAGAAGTACTTCCCTGGGATGTTTGCTGTTTTGAGAAGGTCCTCAAAAGTTTCCTTCTTAATCCCCGCTAGTCTCTTGGTCTTAATGTCCGTGACTACGAAGGACAGGGTCTTTGGTTCGACCGCCTCGACCAATTCGGGTATTGGGAGAATTTCCCCGTCCTTGAAATATTTTTCATATTTTTCGACCCTGTCTCTTGCGTAGTCACAAGGGGATTTTTTATTCACGCAATGTGAAGACCAAGAGACAGCCGTTTCTTTTTGTTTTTGTGCCGGTGGTATCGTACTTGCCGATGAAGAGAGGTCGAATGGAGCTTCTTCCGGCATTGGGGAGGGTTGCGTTTTGAATATGTCGGTCGGTGATTGCGATTTCATGTTGTTGGGCTCCCCCATAGTTGTGAAAACACAACCAGAGGGAGATGAAACGCGTATGGTGTTGCAAAAAATTCAGGCGAGACGAATAAATGTAGAACGATGAATGTTGATAAAAATGGCGGTCGTTTTTTAAAAAAGTTCAACAAAAAATCGAGTCGCGTTTGACCCTCCTCACAAACAAAGAACAATAGTTTGAGGGGGGTCACAAAACTTTAACAACAATAAAATTCAATAACAATAATTTTAACAAATTTTTAACAATAAAGAACTTACTTTTTCGTGGTGAAAAAGAACTCAGACAAAAAAATTCAGCTTCTAGTCTGCTTTATTTCTGTGTAGTGTACACAGAAGGCACAAGGCCTTGAAGTTTTTGGGGAGGGGAAGGGAGCGGTCATACTTTTCTATATAAACTAAGGAGACCTAGCTAGCCACATTCGCCGACCCATTCAACAATACAATAAATATCCATTCATCCATCGCCTTTCGCGCTACAATCACCACAATACCACATTTGCTCTATGAAGAAGTCCTACTTAAAATCCCGAGATTCGTGAATGATTTTATTTACAAGTATGATTTATTTACAATGAATGTGATGGGAATGGGAGAAAAACCCCGAAATATATATAAAAACAAGGAAAAATCCCCCGTTTGGTTGCCCTCCCATCCCCCCGTCTATAAAATTGGAGGCCGACTGTTTTCCGGGGCGAAAGAACCGGAAACAAGTCGGACCTACCCTAGGTGGGGCAGGGATCCTAATCTACAGGGGTGAAAAGAATTTAGGGGTCGGGCGCGGTATGGGTTAATACAAGTAGGTGATATGATTTTTATACATATGAATGTTCAAGATCTTCAGTAAACGTGGACTGGGATACGGATTGAGGTACAAAAATAATGGGGATGGGGAAGATCTTGAGAACTAACAACTAGATGACGGGGACAATGACTCACAAACATACTGCTAACTAGGTACCTGGGTACCAAAAGAAAAAGGGAACAGTTTTACTCACCAGGGGTGGGGTCCCTAAGGACCCGTACCGTAGACGCCATGAGCCGGCAGAGGAGGGAAGGATGACTCCAACGTTGCTCCCTTTCGCACGACCAGGCTCGCTGCATTTACCCACCTTTTGCTGAATGTTATGCGATCCAAGCGTTTTCTATCGCATCTGATTTTGACCCTCAGCTGATGCCGAAAATACAAAATCAGATCACGATGAGAAAAGTTTGCATCGTCATACAATCCCTTGTTTCGCGTCGTCCAAATCACCATTCTAGCTACAGCTAGGATCGCGAGAAACACCACACGCTTCTCACCCTGATACGGAGGAAGAACGTTGTCCACGACGTAACCAACGTCGAGCAGCACGAGCTGTTTGGGTTCGATGCGAGCCGTCCACTCGCCGACGTGATCCCAAAACGGGCGAACTCGCTCGCAGTAGTAGAAGGCGTGCTCAGCCGTTTCTTCCAAGCCACTGCCGCAGCGAGCGCAATCGGGCATGTCTGCCAGGCCCGCTTTGTAGTTCAAGCCGACAAGGGGCAACGCATTTCGCACAAGTCGCCAGGTGAGCGAGAACTCGGAGTTGTTCAAGAAGCTCGATCCTGGCGCCCAATTCCAATGAGAGCGAATCTCCTCCGCCGTCCAGCCGCGCCGCTCGCTGAGAGGATCAGAAGCGGAACCCACCACTAGCTCCCGATATAGTTCTTTTCGAGGCCGTGAAAGGTCACTGGACCCAAGAAGGTTACGAAGGGCCGTTCGGCACTCGCGGACAAACAGTGTTTCGCCCAAAGGCCTACGTCGACCTTCAGCCTTTGGGTCTGACTTTAGGCGAGGAAAAGTCCGACTCGCCTTCAGTCTCCACACTGCGTCCCCCGTCAAGGCTCTGCCCAGGTATGCAAGTCTTTCAGCAAGCCAGTGGCTCTCCAGATCAGGCATACCTAGACCCCCGTTGCGTGTACGTTGGATACAGACCTGCCTACGGACCATCGGCCTTGCACCTCCCCAGAGCAATCTGGAAAGGGATCGTTGCAGCGCCAACCGATTTACCTTAGGCAGAGGAAGTACAGCCAATCGGTAAAGGATCAAGGGGAAGACGTACACGGCGCACGCCTCCGCCCTGCCCTTTAAGGACAACCTCCTTGAAAGCCAGATTCCCACCTGAGCATTCACCTTGGCTTGTACTTCCGACCAATTTCGCTCCAGTTGGAGGCCGGGCCCGAACCACACCCCGAGGATGCGGACGGGTCCGTCACTCCAGCGGAACGGCCCCGGAAGAGTATTGCTACCCCTCCAAGCACCGAGCCGCAAACCTTCGCTTTTGTCAAAATTGACCTTGGCTCCTGCAATCCGCTCGTACTCGCTAACCGCCTTCTTCACAGCCTTTATATCCAGACGGCGGGATACAAACACTGTGATATCATCGGCGAACGCGGAAACCCTTGCCGTAAGAGGGCCAGCAAAAGGGACACCGCGCAGGGCCGGATTTGCCGTCCTATCCCTAAGCCTACGGAGCAGGGGCTCCAAAGCTAGGACATAGAGAAGAGGAGACAACGGGCAGCCCTGCCGGACCGACCGCTCGACCGCGAACACCGTCGAACGCCTTCCGTTCACCTGCACCACTGCCTGAGGGTTGTGGTACATCATGCTAATCCATCTGCGGAACTCCGGTTTGAATCCGGCAGTCTCCAAAACAGTCGCCAAAAACCGATGGTCAACCCTATCGAAGGCCTTGGACTGATCTAAACTGATCAGCGCGGCCTCGGTGCCGTCTTCTATACCCTCTAGGACCTCGCGAATCAAGTGCAGGTTGTCCTGGATCGATCTTCCCTTCACAGCAAAGGTCTGCTCAGAGCCGATCAGATCGCTAATGACAAGCTGTAAACGATTCGCTAAGACCCGGGCCAAAATCTTTAACTCTGTGTTAAGCAGAGTTATGGGCCTGTAATCGTCTAAACCCTCCCAAACATGCCTGCCACCTTTCTTCAGCAATGTGATCACGCCCTTGGTAACGCTACCAGGGATGGCTCCCTGGGCGAACCAATGGTTGAACATATCCGTCAGAATAGGCACAAACATGTGCGACATCCTCAAGTACACTTCGTAGGGCAAACCATCTAGTCCCGGCGACTTGTTCAGGCCGACCTGCTTCAACGCGTCACGGACTTCGCATTCAGTAACCACACCCTCGCAGCTAGCCGCTTCAGCCACCCCAAGGCGGGGAAAGTCGGCAAGATAGCTACGAAACTCCCGGAGCGGGAGATCAGTACAGCGGGCAAAGCGATCCCGAAAGTGCGCCCGAAAGGCGTCAGGAATCTCACGAGTCGATCGCAGCAGTCGCCCATCCGGGGCCTTGACAGAACCGATATACCGATCGGGGAACCTTCGCACTTCTTCTTCACGCGCAGTCGCGTTCGTTTTCACAGCTTCGTTGAGAACTCTCTTTAACCTAGATCTAACTACGTATCCCTTGTAGCGCTCGCTACTCTCGCGCTCAAGGTCCCCCCTAGCTAGCTCTACGTTTAGGGAGTCCCCCCCAGCCACCGCCCGGGAAAGTCTATCGTCTATAGATTTCGCTTCCGCGGTCCTATCTACGTTGAGCTGTCGACCGTACTTGGTAGCGAAATCTCTAATCCTATGTTTAAGAGATCCCCACCACCTATTCCCGGTAACCGCCCCCACTAACGCCCGCTGAATTAGGGATTCCAGCCGGTCCCGGAAGTCCCGTATCTCCAGTAAGGATGTATTGAACTTCCAGTAGCCGGCCAGACTAGGCCTATTTGCTAACCGTAGACTGACTCTAACAAGTTTATGGTCAGTCCACGCTATCAAGTGGAACGTGGGACAACTAACAAAATCAATGTCAGCTCGTCTCACTAACACTCTGTCCAAGTAGGAACCTACTTTGGCAGAGGGCAAACTATCTAGCCACGTCCACATCTCCCGCCCTGGGTGATCCAGACGAAACCTGTCGACGAGGTCATGACGAGTCATGAGGCCGGCAAGGCTGCTTTCACACCTTCCCACACGCCTAGCTCCCCGCCCGACCTTATCTATCTTGGGATCAAGGATCGCATTCCAATCACCCATTAAAACTAGCCGCTTCGTATCGTCCAGGAACGGCGCCAACCGACGAAAAAAGGAAACCCTCTCCACAACGATATTGGGCGCATAAACCGCAACCAGACGAAACTTGAAACTTTTCACGGCAACATCGGCCACAACCAGTCGGCCCCCGTCACCTGCAAAAACAACGTCAACATCAGCATCAAGGCTGCGTCCAACTAGCAAAGAAACCCCAACGCTGGTACGGCTGCCGTATGCTGAGAAAACGTTAAAATCGCTTTCCAGCACACGACAGTCGGCACCGCAAGTGAAGTGGGTTTCCTGCACTGCAGCAACATCTACGCCGAGAGTTTTAAGTTCACCAAGCAAGCGCGTACACTTGCCCGGATCCCTCAATCCCCTCACATTCAAAGTAGCAAGGTTTAGAGCCATCAATCCCACTTACCTTACTCAGTGTCGACTACGGGCCGGAAATCCTTCGGAGTAAGGATGCCGACGGCCTGACGCAGGGATCCGGTGCCGAGCTCAGTACTTACTCGGTCGTCCCTGGTAATTCCACCGACATCCATAGGGTACCGCAACTTTAGGGACCTATAGAATGATGGGTGAACCAAAATCGGGACCCTGCCCGCACAGAAGGGTAGCATTTTTTTCAGCATTGGATTTTTCGTATCGACCAGCATTACATCCGCCCGGCTGGCTTCGTCAATAAAGTTCCAAAGTTCTTTGGTCCGATTGCCAGCCAAGCGGACGAATGTGGTCAATTTTGGTGCGTCCTTGAATAGATGTGGTTTTGTGATGTCTTTAGTGTCAATTTTTTGGAGTGAGCGTAATGGTTTTAATGATTGTTTTAAAGTGTGGTCTATGTGTGGATTGTCCATGATATCTTCGCAGAAGTAAAAAGAGTTTATGGCACGTCGGGCTTCCGTAGAGCGTGCTCTTGGTTTTTGAACAGTTGCTGCTGATGTTGACGGTGTTTGGGGAGAGGGTGTAAGTCTGGTTGCTGAATAGGATCGAGTAAGCATTTTGGGGGTTTTAATTGGTGAAAGAGAGGGGGGTAATGGTGTTTCTGTTGGGATGATAGGGGTGGTTTTTGTTTTTTGTGGGAGAGGAATCAATTGTGCTGGTCTTTGTTTATTTTGGACTGGCGATTTTTCTGTTGTTTTTTCCCCCTTATGCTGAGGTATGGTGGTTGTTTGTGTGGGTTTTTTTGGATGTTTTTTCTCCCCCTCTTTAGTTGGTGAATCCTCGCTGTTTCTCCTTCTTTTTAAATTCATGGTCATATCCATCGGTTCAATGTTTTGATTGTCTTCTTTTGTTGATTGTTTTGCAGTTGATTGTTTCGTATTTGTTGTCGTTGGTTTCGTAGTTGTAGTCAAAAGAGTTGTTGTATCTGTTGTTGCTGGGTTTTTTGGGGGAGTTTTTTTCCCTCCCTTTTTTCTGGTGACTTGCGTCCACCCTTCCTCATTTTCTTTAGGGGTTTCTTGTTTGTTTTCTGAGGTTTCTGTTGGTATAATTGCTGCTATGACAGGTGAAGGAGTATCAGTAGTAGTAGCAGTAGTAGTAGTCGTTGTTGTGGTGGTGATTGTTGATTTTTGAGGGCAGTTTTTTGAGAAGTGGCCGATTTTATTACAGGACCAACATAGCGGTTTCCTGCCCTCAACTATGACTGTCATGGTTTGATCGCGGTAACGTATTTTATGGGGAATTTTGTTAAACCCTCCCCTATCGAGGCATATAACGAATACGTAGTCACCGTACGCAGTTCCCCGTGTTGACGTTACTTGTGTGACTTGTTCCACGCCGCCGTATATACTTAGATAGGCGGCGAGGACGTCACCACTCAATTGCATAGATACATTGCATACGGTGACTCGTATTCTTCTTTTGCCTCGATATTCCGGTTGTAGCCGGAAGAAGCGTGTGGTGATGTTACCACCGGCGAGGCTTTTCGCTACTTCCTCTGAGGGTAATAAGACATCCCAGGTCGCGAAACTTCTGCGGCAGAAGTACTTCCCTGGGATGTTTGCTGTTTTGAGAAGGTCCTCAAAAGTTTCCTTCTTAATCCCCGCTAGTCTCTTGGTCTTAATGTCCGTGACTACGAAGGACAGGGTCTTTGGTTCGACCGCCTCGACCAATTCGGGTATTGGGAGAATTTCCCCGTCCTTGAAATATTTTTCATATTTTTCGACCCTGTCTCTTGCGTAGTCACAAGGGGATTTTTTATTCACGCAATGTGAAGACCAAGAGACAGCCGTTTCTTTTTGTTTTTGTGCCGGTGGTATCGTACTTGCCGATGAAGAGAGGTCGAATGGAGCTTCTTCCGGCATTGGGGAGGGTTGCGTTTTGAATATGTCGGTCGGTGATTGCGATTTCATGTTGTTGGGCTCCCCCATAGTTGTGAAAACACAACCAGAGGGAGATGAAACGCGTATGGTGTTGCAAAAAATTCAGGCGAGACGAATAAATGTAGAACGATGAATGTTGATAAAAATGGCGGTCGTTTTTTAAAAAAGTTCAACAAAAAAATCGAGTCGCGTTTGACCCTCCTCACAAACAAAGAACAATAGTTTGAGGGGGGTCACAAAACTTTAACAATGATAACAATATTCAATAACAATAATTTTAACAAATTTTTAACAATAAAGAACTTACTTTTTCGTGGTGAAAAAGAACTCAGACAAAAAAATTCAGCTTCTAGTCTGCTTTATTTCTGTGTAGTGTACACAGAAGGCACAAGGCCTTGAAGTTTTGGGGGAGGGGAATGGAGCGGTCATACTTTTCTATATAAACTAAGGAGACCTAGCTAGCCACATTCGCCGACCCATTCAACAATACAATAAATATCCATTCATCCATCGCCTTTTGCGCTACGATCACCACAATACCACATTTGCTCTATGAAGAAGTCCTACTTAAAATCCCGAGATTCGTGAATGATTTTATTTACAAGTATGATTTATTTACAATGAATGTGATGGGAATGGGAGAAAAACCCCGAAATATATATAAAAACAAGGAAAAATCCCCCGTTTGGTTTCCCTCCCATCCCCCCGTCTATAAAATTGGAGGCCGACTGTTTTCCGGGGCGAAAGAACCGGAAACAAGTTGGACCTACCCTAGGTGGGGCAGGGATCCTAATCTACAGGGGTGAAAAGAATTTAGGGGTCGGGCGCGGTATGGGTTAATACAAGTAGGTGATATGATTTTTATACATATGAATGTTCAAGATCTTCAGTAAACTTGGACTGGGATACGGATTGAGGTACAAAAATAATGGGGATGGGGAAGATCTTGAGAACTAACAACTAGATGACGGGGACAATGACTCACAAACATACTGCTAACTAGGTACCTGGGTACCAAAAGAAAAAGGGAACAGTTTTACTCACCAGGGGTGGGGTCCCTAAGGACCCGTACCGTAGACGCCATGAGCCGGCAGAGGAGGGAAGGATGACTCCAACGTTGCTCCCTTTCGCACGACCAGGCTCGCTGCATTCACCCACCTTTTGCTGAATGTTATGCGATCCAAGCGTTTTCTATCGCATCTGATTTTGACCCTCAGCTGATGCCGAAAATACAAAATCAGATCACGATGAGAAAAGTTTGCATCGTCATACAATCCCTTGTTTCGCGTCGTCCAAATCACCATTCTAGCTACAGCTAGGATTGCGAGAAACACCACACGCTTCTCACCCTGATACGGAGGAAGAACGTTGTCCACGACGTAACCAACGTCGAGCAGCACGAGCTGTTTGGGTTCGATGCGAGCCGTCCACTCGCCGACGTGATCCCAAAACGGGCGAACTCGCTCGCAGTAGTAGAAGGCGTGCTCAGCCGTTTCTTCCAAGCCACTGCCGCAGCGAGCGCAATCGGGCATGTCTGCCAGGCCCGCTTTGTAGTTCAAGCCGACAAGGGGTAACGCATTTCGCACAAGTCGCCAGGTGAGCGAGAACTCGGAGTTGTTCAAGAAGCTCGATCCTGGCGCCCAATTCCAATGAGAGCGAATCTCCTCCGTCGTCCAGCCGTGCCGCTCGCTGAGAGGATCAGAAGCGGAACCCACCACTAGCTCCCGATATAGTTCTTTTCGAGGCCGTGAAAGGTCACTGGACCCAAGAAGGTTACGAAGGGCCGTTCGGCACTCGCGGACAAACAGTGTTTCGCCCAAAGGCCTACGTCGACCTTCAGCCTTTGGGTCTGACTTTAGGCGAGGAAAAGTCCGACTCGCCTTCAGTCTCCACACTGCGTCCCCCGTCAAGGCTCTGCCCAAGTATGCAAGTCTTTCAGCAAGCCAGTGGCTCTCCAGATCAGGCATACCTAGACCCCCATTGCGTGTACGTTGGATAAAGACCTGCCTACGGACCATCGGCCTTGCACCTCCCCAGAGCAATCTGGAAAGGGATCGTTGCAGCGCCAACCGATTTACCTTAGGCAGAGGAAGTACAGCCAATCGGTAAAGGATCAAGGGGAAGACGTACACGGCGCACGCCTCCGCCCTGCCCTTTAAGGACAACCTCCTTGAAAGCCAGATTCCCACCTGAGCATTCACCTTGGCTTGTACTTCCGACCAATTTCGCTCCAGTTGGAGGCCGGGCCCGAACCACACCCCGAGGATGCGGACGGGTCCGTCACTCCAGCGGAACGGCCCCGGAAGAGTATTGCTACCCCTCCAAGCACCGAGCCGCAAACCTTCGCTTTTGTCAAAATTGACCTTGGCTCCTGCAATCCGCTCGTACTCGCTAACCGCCTTCTTCACAGCCTTTATATCCAGACGGCGGGATACAAACACTGTGATATCATCGGCGAACGCGGAAACCCTTGCCGTAAGAGGGCCAGCAAAAGGGACACCGCGCAGGGCCGGATTTGCCGTCCTATCCCTAAGCCTACGGAGCAGGGGCTCCAAAGCTAGGACATAGAGAAGAGGAGACAACGGGCAGCCCTGCCGGACCGACCGCTCGACCGCGAACACCGTCGAACGCCTTCCGTTCACCTGCACCACTGCCTGAGGGTTGTGGTACATCATGCTAATCCATCTGCGGAACTCCGGTTTGAATCCGGCAGTCTCCAAAACAGTCGCCAAAAACCGATGGTCAACCCTATCGAAGGCCTTGGACTGATCTAAACTGATCAGCGCGGCCTCGGTGCCGTCTTCTATACCCTCTAGGACCTCGCGAATCAAGTGCAGGTTGTCCTGGATCGATCTTCCCTTCACAGCAAAGGTCTGCTCAGAGCCGATCAGATCGCTAATGACAAGCTGTAAACGATTCGCTAAGACCCGGGCCAAAATCTTTAACTCTGTGTTAAGCAGAGTTATGGGCCTGTAATCGTCTAAACCCTCCCAAACATGCCTGCCACCTTTCTTCAGCAATGTGATCACGCCCTTGGTAACGCTACCAGGGATGGCTCCCTGGGCGAACCAATGGTTGAACATATCCGTCAGAATAGGCACAAACATGTGCGACATCCTCAAGTACACTTCGTAGGGCAAACCATCTAGTCCCGGCGACTTGTTCAGGCCGACCTGCTTCAACGCGTCACGGACTTCGCATTCAGTAACCACACCCTCGCAGCTAGCCGCTTCAGCCACCCCAAGGCGGGGAAAGTCGGCAAGATAGCTACGAAACTCCCGGAGCGGGAGATCAGTACAGCGGGCAAAGCGATCCCGAAAGTGCGCCCGAAAGGCGTCAGGAATCTCACGAGTCGATCGCAGCAGTCGCCCATCCGGGGCCTTGACAGAACCGATATACCGATCGGGGAACCTTCGCACTTCTTCTTCACGCGCAGTCGCGTTCGTTTTCACAGCTTCGTTGAGAACTCTCTTTAACCTAGATCTAACTACGTATCCCTTGTAGCGCTCGCTACTCTCGCGCTCAAGGTCCCCCCTAGCTAGCTCTACGTTTAGGGAGTCCCCCCCAGCCACCGCCCGGGAAAGTCTATCGTCTATAGATTTCGCTTCCGCGGTCCTATCTACGTTGAGCTGTTGACCGTACTTGGTCGCGAAATCTCTAATCCTATGTTTAAGAGATCCCCACCACCTATTCCCGGTAACCGCCCCCACTAACGCCCGCTGAATTAGGGATTCCAGCCGGTCCCGGAAGTCCCGTATCTCCAGTAAGGAGGTATTGAACTTCCAGTAGCCGGCCAGACTAGGCCTATTTGCTAACCGTAGACTGACTCTAACAAGTTTATGGTCAGTCCACGCTATCAAGTGGAACGTGGGACAACTAACAAAATCAATGTCAGCTCGTCTCACTAACACTCTGTCCAAGTAGGAGCCTACTTTGGCAGAGGGCGAACTATCTAGCCACGTCCACATCTCCCGCCCTGGGTGATCCAGACGAAACCTGTCGACGAGGTCATGACGAGTCATGAGGCCGGCAAGGCTGCTTTCACACCTTCCCACACGCCTAGCTCCCCGCCCGACCTTATCTATCTTGGGATCAAGGATCGCATTCCAATCACCCATTAAAACTAGCCGCTTCGTATCGTCCAGGAACGGCGCCAACCGACGAAAAAAGGAAACCCTCTCCACAACGATATTGGGCGCATAAACCGCAACCAGACGAAACTTGAAACTTCTCACGGCAACATCGGCCACAACCAGTCGGCCCCCGTCACCTGCAAAAACAACGTCAACATCAGCATCAAGGCTGCGTCCAACTAGCAAAGAAACCCCAACGCTGGTACGGCTGCCGTATGCTGAGAAAACGTTAAAATCGCTTTCCAGCACACGACAGTCGGCACCGCAAGTGAAGTGGGTTTCCTGCACTGCAGCAACATCTACGCCGAGAGTTTTAAGTTCACCAAGCAAGCGCGTACACTTGCCCGGATCCCTCAATCCCCTCACATTCAAAGTAGCAAGGTTTAGAGCCATCAATCCCACTTACCTTACTCAGTGTCGACTACGGGCCGGAAATCCTTGGGAGTAAGGATGCCGACGGCCTGACGCAGGGATCCGGTGCCGAGCTCAGTACTTACTCGGTCGTCCCTGGTAATTCCACCGACATCCATAGGGTACCGCAACTTTAGGGACCTATAGAATGATGGGTGAACCAAAATCGGGACCCTGCCCGCACAGAAGGGTAGCATTTTTTTCAGCATTGGATTTTTCGTATCGACCAGCATTACATCCGCCCGGCTGGCTTCGTCAATAAAGTTCCAGAGTTCTTTGGTCCGATTGCCAGCCAAGCGGACGAATGTGGTCAATTTTGGTGCGTCCTTGAATAGATGTGGTTTTGTGATGTCTTTAGTGTCAATTTTTTGGAGTGAGCGTAATGGTTTTAATGATTGTTTTAAAGTGTGGTCTATGTGTGGATTGTCCATGATATCTTCGCAGAAGTAAAAAGAGTTTATGGCACGTCGGGCTTCCGTAGAGCGTGCTCTTGGTTTTTGAACAGTTGCTGCTGCTGTTGACGGTGTTTGGGGAGAGGGTGTAAGTCTGGTTGCTGAATAGGATCGAGTAAGCATTTTGGGGGTTTTAATTGGTGAAAGAGAGGGGGGTAATGGTGTTTCTGTTGGGATGATAGGGGTGGTTTTTGTTTTTTGTGGGAGAGGAATCAATTGTGCTGGTCTTTGTTTATTTTGGACTGGCGATTTTTCTGTTGTTTTTTCCCCCTTATGCTGAGGTATGGTGGTTGTTTGTGTGGGTTTTTTTGGATGTTTTTTCTCCCCCTCTTTAGTTGGTGAGTCCTCGCTGTCTCTCCTTCTTTTTAAATTCATGGACATATCCATCGGTTCAATGTTTTGATTGTCTTCTTTTGTTGATTGTTTTGCAGTTGATTGTTTCGTATTTGTGGTTGTTAGTTTCGTAGTTGTAGTCAAAAGAGTTGTTGTATCTGTTGTTGCTGGTTTTTTAGGGGGAGTTTTTTTCCCTCCCTTTTTTTTGGTGACTTGCGTCCACCCTTCTTCATTTTCTTTAGGGGTTTCTTGTTTGTTTTCTGAGGTTTCTGTTGGTATTATTGCTGCTATGACAGGTGAAGGAGTATCAGTAGTAGTAGCAGTAGTAGTAGTCGTTGTTGTGGTGGTGATTGTTGATTTTTGAGGGCAGTTTTTTGAGAAGTGGCCGATTTTATTACAGGACCAACATAGCGGTTTCCTGCCCTCAACTATGACTGTCATGGTTTGATCGCGGTAACGTATTTTATGGGGAATTTTGTTAAACCCTCCCCTATCGAGGCATATAACGAATACGTAGTCACCGTACGCAGTTCCCCGTGTTGACGTTACTTGTGTGACTTGTTCCACGCCGCCGTATATACTTAGATAGGCGGCGAGGACGTCACCACTCAATTGCATAGATACATTGCATACGGTGACTCGTATTCTTCTTTTGCCTCGATATTCCGGTTGTAGCCGGAAGAAGCGTGTGGTGATGTTACCACCGGCGAGGCTTTTCGCTACTTCCTCTGAGGGTAATAAGACATCCCAGGTCGCGAAACTTCTGCGGCAGAAGTACTTCCCTGGGATGTTTGCTGTTTTGAGAAGGTCCTCAAAAGTTTCCTTCTTAATCCCCGCTAGTCTCTTGGTCTTAATGTCCGTGACTACGAAGGACAGGGTCTTTGGTTCGACCGCCTCGACCAATTCGGGTATTGGGAGAATTTCCCCGTCCTTGAAATATTTTTCATATTTTTCGACCCTGTCTCTTGCGTAGTCACAAGGGGATTTTTTATTCACGCAATGTGAAGACCAAGAGACAGCCGTTTCTTTTTGTTTTTGTGCCGGTGGTATCGTACTTGCCGATGAAGAGAGGTCGAATGGAGCTTCTTCCGGCATTGGGGAGGGTTGCGTTTTGAATATGTCGGTCGGTGATTGCGATTTCATGTTGTTGGGCTCCCCCATAGTTGTGAAAACACAACCAGAGGGAGATGAAACGCGTATGGTGTTGCAAAAAATTCAGGCGAGACGAATAAATGTAGAACGATGAATGTTGATAAAAATGGCGGTCGTTTTTTAAAAAAGTTCAACAAAAAATCGAGTCGCGTTTGACCCTCCTCACAAACAAAGAACAATAGTTTGAGGGGGGTCACAAAACTTTAACAACAATAAAATTCAATAACAATAATTTTAACAAATTTTTAACAATAAAGAACTTACTTTTTCGTGGTGAAAAAGAACTCAGACAAAAAAATTCAGCTTCTAGTCTGCTTTATTTCTGTGTAGTGTACACAGAAGGCACAAGGCCTTGAAGTTTTTGGGGAGGGGAAGGGAGCGGTCATACTTTTCTATATAAACTAAGGAGACCTAGCTAGCCACATTCGCCGACCCATTCAACAATACAATAAATATCCATTCATCCATCGCCTTTCGCGCTACAATCACCACAATACCACATTTGCTCTATGAAGAAGTCCTACTTAAAATCCCGAGATTCGTGAATGATTTTATTTACAAGTATGATTTATTTACAATGAATGTGATGGGAATGGGAGAAAAACCCCGAAATATATATAAAAACAAGGAAAAATCCCCCGTTTGGTTGCCCTCCCATCCCCCCGTCTATAAAATTGGAGGCCGACTGTTTTCCGGGGCGAAAGAACCGGAAACAAGTCGGACCTACCCTAGGTGGGGCAGGGATCCTAATCTACAGGGGTGAAAAGAATTTAGGGGTCGGGCGCGGTATGGGTTAATACAAGTAGGTGATATGATTTTTATACATATGAATGTTCAAGATCTTCAGTAAACGTGGACTGGGATACGGATTGAGGTACAAAAATAATGGGGATGGGGAAGATCTTGAGAACTAACAACTAGATGACGGGGACAATGACTCACAAACATACTGCTAACTAGGTACCTGGGTACCAAAAGAAAAAGGGAACAGTTTTACTCACCAGGGGTGGGGTCCCTAAGGACCCGTACCGTAGACGCCATGAGCCGGCAGAGGAGGGAAGGATGACTCCAACGTTGCTCCCTTTCGCACGACCAGGCTCGCTGCATTTACCCACCTTTTGCTGAATGTTATGCGATCCAAGCGTTTTCTATCGCATCTGATTTTGACCCTCAGCTGATGCCGAAAATACAAAATCAGATCACGATGAGAAAAGTTTGCATCGTCATACAATCCCTTGTTTCGCGTCGTCCAAATCACCATTCTAGCTACAGCTAGGATCGCGAGAAACACCACACGCTTCTCACCCTGATACGGAGGAAGAACGTTGTCCACGACGTAACCAACGTCGAGCAGCACGAGCTGTTTGGGTTCGATGCGAGCCGTCCACTCGCCGACGTGATCCCAAAACGGGCGAACTCGCTCGCAGTAGTAGAAGGCGTGCTCAGCCGTTTCTTCCAAGCCACTGCCGCAGCGAGCGCAATCGGGCATGTCTGCCAGGCCCGCTTTGTAGTTCAAGCCGACAAGGGGCAACGCATTTCGCACAAGTCGCCAGGTGAGCGAGAACTCGGAGTTGTTCAAGAAGCTCGATCCTGGCGCCCAATTCCAATGAGAGCGAATCTCCTCCGCCGTCCAGCCGCGCCGCTCGCTGAGAGGATCAGAAGCGGAACCCACCACTAGCTCCCGATATAGTTCTTTTCGAGGCCGTGAAAGGTCACTGGACCCAAGAAGGTTACGAAGGGCCGTTCGGCACTCGCGGACAAACAGTGTTTCGCCCAAAGGCCTACGTCGACCTTCAGCCTTTGGGTCTGACTTTAGGCGAGGAAAAGTCCGACTCGCCTTCAGTCTCCACACTGCGTCCCCCGTCAAGGCTCTGCCCAGGTATGCAAGTCTTTCAGCAAGCCAGTGGCTCTCCAGATCAGGCATACCTAGACCCCCGTTGCGTGTACGTTGGATACAGACCTGCCTACGGACCATCGGCCTTGCACCTCCCCAGAGCAATCTGGAAAGGGATCGTTGCAGCGCCAACCGATTTACCTTAGGCAGAGGAAGTACAGCCAATCGGTAAAGGATCAAGGGGAAGACGTACACGGCGCACGCCTCCGCCCTGCCCTTTAAGGACAACCTCCTTGAAAGCCAGATTCCCACCTGAGCATTCACCTTGGCTTGTACTTCCGACCAATTTCGCTCCAGTTGGAGGCCGGGCCCGAACCACACCCCGAGGATGCGGACGGGTCCGTCACTCCAGCGGAACGGCCCCGGAAGAGTATTGCTACCCCTCCAAGCACCGAGCCGCAAACCTTCGCTTTTGTCAAAATTGACCTTGGCTCCTGCAATCCGCTCGTACTCGCTAACCGCCTTCTTCACAGCCTTTATATCCAGACGGCGGGATACAAACACTGTGATATCATCGGCGAACGCGGAAACCCTTGCCGTAAGAGGGCCAGCAAAAGGGACACCGCGCAGGGCCGGATTTGCCGTCCTATCCCTAAGCCTACGGAGCAGGGGCTCCAAAGCTAGGACATAGAGAAGAGGAGACAACGGGCAGCCCTGCCGGACCGACCGCTCGACCGCGAACACCGTCGAACGCCTTCCGTTCACCTGCACCACTGCCTGAGGGTTGTGGTACATCATGCTAATCCATCTGCGGAACTCCGGTTTGAATCCGGCAGTCTCCAAAACAGTCGCCAAAAACCGATGGTCAACCCTATCGAAGGCCTTGGACTGATCTAAACTGATCAGCGCGGCCTCGGTGCCGTCTTCTATACCCTCTAGGACCTCGCGAATCAAGTGCAGGTTGTCCTGGATCGATCTTCCCTTCACAGCAAAGGTCTGCTCAGAGCCGATCAGATCGCTAATGACAAGCTGTAAACGATTCGCTAAGACCCGGGCCAAAATCTTTAACTCTGTGTTAAGCAGAGTTATGGGCCTGTAATCGTCTAAACCCTCCCAAACATGCCTGCCACCTTTCTTCAGCAATGTGATCACGCCCTTGGTAACGCTACCAGGGATGGCTCCCTGGGCGAACCAATGGTTGAACATATCCGTCAGAATAGGCACAAACATGTGCGACATCCTCAAGTACACTTCGTAGGGCAAACCATCTAGTCCCGGCGACTTGTTCAGGCCGACCTGCTTCAACGCGTCACGGACTTCGCATTCAGTAACCACACCCTCGCAGCTAGCCGCTTCAGCCACCCCAAGGCGGGGAAAGTCGGCAAGATAGCTACGAAACTCCCGGAGCGGGAGATCAGTACAGCGGGCAAAGCGATCCCGAAAGTGCGCCCGAAAGGCGTCAGGAATCTCACGAGTCGATCGCAGCAGTCGCCCATCCGGGGCCTTGACAGAACCGATATACCGATCGGGGAACCTTCGCACTTCTTCTTCACGCGCAGTCGCGTTCGTTTTCACAGCTTCGTTGAGAACTCTCTTTAACCTAGATCTAACTACGTATCCCTTGTAGCGCTCGCTACTCTCGCGCTCAAGGTCCCCCCTAGCTAGCTCTACGTTTAGGGAGTCCCCCCCAGCCACCGCCCGGGAAAGTCTATCGTCTATAGATTTCGCTTCCGCGGTCCTATCTACGTTGAGCTGTCGACCGTACTTGGTAGCGAAATCTCTAATCCTATGTTTAAGAGATCCCCACCACCTATTCCCGGTAACCGCCCCCACTAACGCCCGCTGAATTAGGGATTCCAGCCGGTCCCGGAAGTCCCGTATCTCCAGTAAGGATGTATTGAACTTCCAGTAGCCGGCCAGACTAGGCCTATTTGCTAACCGTAGACTGACTCTAACAAGTTTATGGTCAGTCCACGCTATCAAGTGGAACGTGGGACAACTAACAAAATCAATGTCAGCTCGTCTCACTAACACTCTGTCCAAGTAGGAACCTACTTTGGCAGAGGGCAAACTATCTAGCCACGTCCACATCTCCCGCCCTGGGTGATCCAGACGAAACCTGTCGACGAGGTCATGACGAGTCATGAGGCCGGCAAGGCTGCTTTCACACCTTCCCACACGCCTAGCTCCCCGCCCGACCTTATCTATCTTGGGATCAAGGATCGCATTCCAATCACCCATTAAAACTAGCCGCTTCGTATCGTCCAGGAACGGCGCCAACCGACGAAAAAAGGAAACCCTCTCCACAACGATATTGGGCGCATAAACCGCAACCAGACGAAACTTGAAACTTTTCACGGCAACATCGGCCACAACCAGTCGGCCCCCGTCACCTGCAAAAACAACGTCAACATCAGCATCAAGGCTGCGTCCAACTAGCAAAGAAACCCCAACGCTGGTACGGCTGCCGTATGCTGAGAAAACGTTAAAATCGCTTTCCAGCACACGACAGTCGGCACCGCAAGTGAAGTGGGTTTCCTGCACTGCAGCAACATCTACGCCGAGAGTTTTAAGTTCACCAAGCAAGCGCGTACACTTGCCCGGATCCCTCAATCCCCTCACATTCAAAGTAGCAAGGTTTAGAGCCATCAATCCCACTTACCTTACTCAGTGTCGACTACGGGCCGGAAATCCTTCGGAGTAAGGATGCCGACGGCCTGACGCAGGGATCCGGTGCCGAGCTCAGTACTTACTCGGTCGTCCCTGGTAATTCCACCGACATCCATAGGGTACCGCAACTTTAGGGACCTATAGAATGATGGGTGAACCAAAATCGGGACCCTGCCCGCACAGAAGGGTAGCATTTTTTTCAGCATTGGATTTTTCGTATCGACCAGCATTACATCCGCCCGGCTGGCTTCGTCAATAAAGTTCCAAAGTTCTTTGGTCCGATTGCCAGCCAAGCGGACGAATGTGGTCAATTTTGGTGCGTCCTTGAATAGATGTGGTTTTGTGATGTCTTTAGTGTCAATTTTTTGGAGTGAGCGTAATGGTTTTAATGATTGTTTTAAAGTGTGGTCTATGTGTGGATTGTCCATGATATCTTCGCAGAAGTAAAAAGAGTTTATGGCACGTCGGGCTTCCGTAGAGCGTGCTCTTGGTTTTTGAACAGTTGCTGCTGATGTTGACGGTGTTTGGGGAGAGGGTGTAAGTCTGGTTGCTGAATAGGATCGAGTAAGCATTTTGGGGGTTTTAATTGGTGAAAGAGAGGGGGGTAATGGTGTTTCTGTTGGGATGATAGGGGTGGTTTTTGTTTTTTGTGGGAGAGGAATCAATTGTGCTGGTCTTTGTTTATTTTGGACTGGCGATTTTTCTGTTGTTTTTTCCCCCTTATGCTGAGGTATGGTGGTTGTTTGTGTGGGTTTTTTTGGATGTTTTTTCTCCCCCTCTTTAGTTGGTGAATCCTCGCTGTTTCTCCTTCTTTTTAAATTCATGGTCATATCCATCGGTTCAATGTTTTGATTGTCTTCTTTTGTTGATTGTTTTGCAGTTGATTGTTTCGTATTTGTTGTCGTTGGTTTCGTAGTTGTAGTCAAAAGAGTTGTTGTATCTGTTGTTGCTGGGTTTTTTGGGGGAGTTTTTTTCCCTCCCTTTTTTCTGGTGACTTGCGTCCACCCTTCCTCATTTTCTTTAGGGGTTTCTTGTTTGTTTTCTGAGGTTTCTGTTGGTATAATTGCTGCTATGACAGGTGAAGGAGTATCAGTAGTAGTAGCAGTAGTAGTAGTCGTTGTTGTGGTGGTGATTGTTGATTTTTGAGGGCAGTTTTTTGAGAAGTGGCCGATTTTATTACAGGACCAACATAGCGGTTTCCTGCCCTCAACTATGACTGTCATGGTTTGATCGCGGTAACGTATTTTATGGGGAATTTTGTTAAACCCTCCCCTATCGAGGCATATAACGAATACGTAGTCACCGTACGCAGTTCCCCGTGTTGACGTTACTTGTGTGACTTGTTCCACGCCGCCGTATATACTTAGATAGGCGGCGAGGACGTCACCACTCAATTGCATAGATACATTGCATACGGTGACTCGTATTCTTCTTTTGCCTCGATATTCCGGTTGTAGCCGGAAGAAGCGTGTGGTGATGTTACCACCGGCGAGGCTTTTCGCTACTTCCTCTGAGGGTAATAAGACATCCCAGGTCGCGAAACTTCTGCGGCAGAAGTACTTCCCTGGGATGTTTGCTGTTTTGAGAAGGTCCTCAAAAGTTTCCTTCTTAATCCCCGCTAGTCTCTTGGTCTTAATGTCCGTGACTACGAAGGACAGGGTCTTTGGTTCGACCGCCTCGACCAATTCGGGTATTGGGAGAATTTCCCCGTCCTTGAAATATTTTTCATATTTTTCGACCCTGTCTCTTGCGTAGTCACAAGGGGATTTTTTATTCACGCAATGTGAAGACCAAGAGACAGCCGTTTCTTTTTGTTTTTGTGCCGGTGGTATCGTACTTGCCGATGAAGAGAGGTCGAATGGAGCTTCTTCCGGCATTGGGGAGGGTTGCGTTTTGAATATGTCGGTCGGTGATTGCGATTTCATGTTGTTGGGCTCCCCCATAGTTGTGAAAACACAACCAGAGGGAGATGAAACGCGTATGGTGTTGCAAAAAATTCAGGCGAGACGAATAAATGTAGAACGATGAATGTTGATAAAAATGGCGGTCGTTTTTTAAAAAAGTTCAACAAAAAAATCGAGTCGCGTTTGACCCTCCTCACAAACAAAGAACAATAGTTTGAGGGGGGTCACAAAACTTTAACAATGATAACAATATTCAATAACAATAATTTTAACAAATTTTTAACAATAAAGAACTTACTTTTTCGTGGTGAAAAAGAACTCAGACAAAAAAATTCAGCTTCTAGTCTGCTTTATTTCTGTGTAGTGTACACAGAAGGCACAAGGCCTTGAAGTTTTGGGGGAGGGGAATGGAGCGGTCATACTTTTCTATATAAACTAAGGAGACCTAGCTAGCCACATTCGCCGACCCATTCAACAATACAATAAATATCCATTCATCCATCGCCTTTTGCGCTACGATCACCACAATACCACATTTGCTCTATGAAGAAGTCCTACTTAAAATCCCGAGATTCGTGAATGATTTTATTTACAAGTATGATTTATTTACAATGAATGTGATGGGAATGGGAGAAAAACCCCGAAATATATATAAAAACAAGGAAAAATCCCCCGTTTGGTTGCCCTCCCATCCCCCGTCTATAAAATTGGAGGCCGACTGTTTTCCGGGGCGAAAGAACCGGAAACAAGTCGGACCTACCCTAGGTGGGGCAGGGATCCTAATCTACAGGGGTGAAAAGAATTTAGGGGTCGGGCGCGGTATGGGTTAATACAAGTAGGTGATATGATTTTTATACATATGAATGTTCAAGATCTTCAGTAAACGTGGACTGGGATGCGGGTTCAGGTACAAAAATAATGGGGATGGGGAAGATCTTGAGAACTAACAACTAGATGACGGGGACAATGACTCACAAACATACTGCTAACTAGGTACCTGGGTACCAAAGAAAAAGGGAACAGTTTTACTCACCAGGGGTGGGGTCCCTAAGGACCCGTACCGTAGACGCCATGAGCCGGCAGAGGAGGGAAGGATGACTCCAACGTTGCTCCCTTTCGCACGACCAGGCTCGCTGCATTCACCCACCTTTTGCTGAATGTTATGCGATCCAAGCGTTTTCTATCGCATCTGATTTTGACCCTCAGCTGATGCCGAAAATACAAAATCAGATCACGATGAGAAAAATTTGCATCGTCATACAATCCCTTGTTTCGCGTCGTCCAAATCACCATTCTAGCTACAGCTAGGATCGCGAGAAACACCACACGCTTCTCACCCTGATACGGAGGAAGAACGTTGTCCACGACGTAACCAACGTCGAGCAGCACGAGCTGTTTGGGTTCGATGCGAGCCGTCCACTCGCCGACGTGATCCCAAAACGGGCGAACTCGCTCGCAGTAGTAGAAGGCGTGCTCAGCCGTTTCTTCCAAGCCACTGCCGCAGCGAGCGCAATCGGGCATGTCTGCCAGGCCCGCTTTGTAGCTCAAGCCGACAAGGGGTAACGCATTTCGTACAAGTCGCCAGGTGAGCGAGAACTCGGAGTTGTTCAAGAAGCTCGATCCTGGCGCCCAATTCCAATGAGAGCGAATCTCCTCCGTCGTCCAGCCGTGCCGCTCGCTGAGAGGATCAGAAGCGGAACCCACCACTAGCTCCCGATATAGTTCTTTTCGAGGCCGTGAAAGGTCACTGGACCCAAGAAGGTTACGAAGGGCCGTTCGGCACTCGCGGACAAACAGTGTTTCGCCCAAAGGCCTACGTCGACCTTCAGCCTTTGGGTCTGACTTTAGGCGAGGAAAAGTCCGACTCGCCTTCAGTCTCCACACTGCGTCCCCCGTCAAAGCTCTGCCCAGGTATGCAAGTCTTTCAGCAAGCCAGTGGCTCTCCAGATCAGGCATACCTAGACCCCCGTTGCGTGTACGTTGGATACAGACCTGCCTACGGACCATCGGCCTTGCACCTCCCCAGAGCAATCTGGAAAGGGATCGTTGCAGCGCCAACCGATTTACCTTAGGCAGAGGAAGTACAGCCAATCGGTAAAGGATCAAGGGGAAGACGTACACGGCGCACGCCTCCGCCCTGCCCTTTAAGGACAACCTCCTTGAAAGCCAGATTCCCACCTGAGCATTCACCTTGGCTTGTATTTCCGACCAATTTCGCTCCAGTTGGAGGCCGGGCCCGAACCACACCCCGAGGATGCGGACGGGTCCGTCACTCCAGCGGAACGGCCCCGGAAGAGTATTGCTACCCCTCCAAGCACCGAGCCGCAAACCTTCGCTTTTGTCAAAATTGACCTTGGCTCCTGCAATCCGCTCGTACTCGCTAACCGCCTTCTTCACAGCCTTTATATCCAGACGGCGGGATACAAACACTGTGATATCATCGGCGAACGCGGAAACCCTTGCCGTAAGAGGGCCAGCAAAAGGGACACCGCGCAGGGCCGGATTTGCCGTCCTATCCCTAAGCCTACGGAGCAGGGGCTCCAAAGCTAGGACATAGAGAAGAGGAGACAACGGGCAGCCCTGCCGGACCGACCGCTCGACCGCGAACACCGTCGAACGCCTTCCGTTCACCTGCACCACTGCCTGAGGGTTGTGGTACATCATGCTAATCCATCTGCGGAACTCCGGTTTGAATCCGGCAGTCTCCAAAACAGTCGCCAAAAACCGATGGTCAACCCTATCGAAGGCCTTGGACTGATCTAAACTGATCAGCGCGGCCTCGGTGTCGTCTTCTATACCCTCTAGGACCTCGCGAATCAAGTGCAGGTTGTCCTGGATCGATCTTCCCTTCACAGCAAAGGTCTGCTCAGAGCCGATCAGATCGCTAATGACAAGCTGTAAACGATTCGCTAAGACCCGGGCCAAAATCTTTAACTCTGTGTTAAGCAGAGTTATGGGCCTGTAATCGTCTAAACCCTCCCAAACATGCCTGCCACCTTTCTTCAGCAATGTGATCACGCCCTTGGTAACGCTACCAGGGATGGCTCCCTGGGCGAACCAATGGTTGAACATATCCGTCAGAATAGGCACAAACATGTGCGACATCCTCAAGTACACTTCGTAGGGCAAACCATCTAGTCCCGGCGACTTGTTGAGGCCGACCTGCTTCAACGCGTCACGGACTTCACATTCAGTAACCACACCCTCGCAGCTAGCCGCTTCAGCCACCCCAAGGCGGGGAAAGTCGGCAAGATAGCTACGAAACTCCCGGAGCGGGAGATCAGTACAGCGGGCAAAGCGATCCCGAAAGTGCGCCCGAAAGGCGTCACGAATCTCGCGAGCCGATCGCAGCAGTCGCCCATCCGGGGCCTTGACAGAACCGATATACCGATCGGGGAACCTTCGCACTTCTTCTTCACGCGCAGTCGCGTTCGTTTTCACAGCTTCGTTGAGAACTCTCTTTAACCTAGATCTAACTACGTATCCCTTGTAGCGCTCGCTACTCTCACGCTCAAGGTCCCCCCTAGCTAGCTCTACGTTTAGGGAGTCCCCCCCAGCCACCGCCCGGGAAAGTCTATCATCTATAGATTTCGCTTCCTTGGTCCTATCTAGGTTGAGCTGTCGACCGTACTTGGTAGCGAAATCTCTAATCCTATGTTTAAGAGATCCCCACCACCTATTCCCGGTAACCGCCCCCACTAACGCCCGCTGAATTAGGGATTCCAGCCGGTCCCGGAAGTCCCGTATCTCCAGTAAGGAGGTATTGAACTTCCAGTAACCGGCCAGACTAGGCCTATTTGCTAACCGTAGACTGACTCTAACAAGTTTATGGTCAGTCCACGCTATCAAGTGGAACGTGGGACAACTAACAAAGTCAATGTCAGCTCGTCTCACTAACACTCTGTCCAAGTAGGAGCCTACTTTGGCAGAGGGCGAACTATCTAGCCACGTCCACATCTCCCGCCCTGGGTGATCCAGACGAAACCTGTCGACGAGGTCATGACGAGTCATGAGGCCGGCAAGGCTGCTTTCACACCTTCCCACACGCCTAGCTCCCCTCCCGACCTTATCTATCTTGGGATCAAGGATCGCATTCCAATCACCCATTAAAACTAGCCGCTTCGTATCGTCCAGGAACGGCGCCAACCGACGAAAAAAGGAAACCCTCTCCACAACGATATTGGGCGCATAAACCGCAACCAGACGAAACTTGAAACTTCTCACGGCAACATCGGCCACAACCAGTCGGCCCCCGTCACCTGCAAAAACAACGTCAACATCAGCATCAAGGCTGCGTCCAACTAGCAAAGAAACCCCAACGCTGGTACGGCTGCCGTATGCTGAGAAAACGTTAAAATCGCTTTCCAGCACACGACAGTCGGCACCGCAAGTGAAGTGGGTTTCCTGCACTGCAGCAACATCTACGCCGAGAGTTTTAAGTTCACCAAGCAAGCGCGTACACTTGCCCGGATCCCTCAATCCCCTCACATTCAAAGTAGCAAGGTTTAGAGCCATCAATCCCACTTACCTTACTCAGTGTCGACTACGGGCCGGAAATCCTTGGGAGTAAGGATGCCGACGGCCTGACGCAGGGATCCGGTGCCGAGCTCAGTACTTACTCGGTCGTCCCTGGTAATTCCACCGACATCCATAGGGTACCGCAACTTTAGGGACCTATAGAATGATGGGTGAACCAAAATCGGGACCCTGCCCGCACAGAAGGGTAGCATTTTTTTCAGCATTGGATTTTTCGTATCGACCAGCATTACATCCGCCCGGCTGGCTTCGTCAATAAAGTTCCAGAGTTCTTTGGTACGATTGCCAGCCAAGCGGACGAATGTGGTCAATTTTGGTGCGTCCTTGAATAGATGTGGTTTTGTGATGTCTTTAGTGTCAATTTTTTGGAGTGAGCGTAATGGTTTTAATGATTGTTTTAAAGTGTGGTCTATGTGTGGATTGTCCCTGATATCTTCGCAGAAGTAAAAAGAGTTTATGGCACGTCGGGCTTCCGTAGAGCGTGCTCTTGGTTTTTGAACAGTTGCTGCTGATGTTGACGGTGTTTGGGGAGAGGGTGTAAGTCTGGTTGCTGAATAGGATCGAGTAAGCATTTTGGGGGTTTTAATTGGTGAAAGAGAGGGGGGTAATGGTGTTTCTGTTGGGATGATAGGGGTGGTTTTTGTTTTTTGTGGGAGAGGAATCAATTGTGCTGGTCTTTGTTTATTTTGGACTGGCGATTTTTCTGTTGTTTTTTCCCCCTTATGCTGAGGTATGGTGGTTGTTTGTGTGGGTTTTTTTGGATGTTTTTTCTCCCCCTCTTTAGTTGGTGAATCCTCGCTGTTTCTCCTTCTTTTTAAATTCATGGTCATATCCATCGGTTCAATGTTTTGATTGTCTTCTTTTGTTGATTGTTTTGCAGTTGATTGTTTCGTATTTGTTGTCGTTGGTTTCGTAGTTGTAGTCAAAAGAGTTGTTGTATCTGTTGTTGCTCGGTTTTTTGGGGGAGTTTTTTTCCCTCCCTTTTTTCTGGTGACTTGCGTCCACCCTTCCTCATTTTCTTTAGGGGTTTCTTGTTTGTTTTCTGAGGTTTCTGTTGGTATAATTGCTGCTATGACAGGTGAAGGAGTATCAGTAGTAGTAGCAGTAGTAGTAGTCGTTGTTGTGGTGGTGATTGTTGATTTTTGAGGGCAGTTTTTTGAGAAGTGGCCGATTTTATTACAGGACCAACATAGCGGTTTCCTGCCCTCAACTATGACTGTCATGGTTTGATCGCGGTAACGTATTTTATGGGGAATTTTGTTAAACCCTCCCCTATCGAGGCATATAACGAATACGTAGTCACCGTACGCAGTTCCCCGTGTTGACGTTACTTGTGTGACTTGTTCCACGCCGCCGTATATACTTAGATAGGCGGCGAGGACGTCACCACTCAATTGCATAGATACATTGCATACGGTGACTCGTATTCTTCTTTTGCCTCGATATTCCGGTTGTAGCCGGAAGAAGCGTGTGGTGATGTTACCACCGGCGAGGCTTTTCGCTACTTCCTCTGAGGGTAATAAGACATCCCAGGTCGCGAAACTTCTGCGGCAGAAGTACTTCCCTGGGATGTTTGCTGTTTTGAGAAGGTCCTCAAAAGTTTCCTTCTTAATCCCCGCTAGTCTCTTGGTCTTAATGTCCGTGACTACGAAGGACAGGGTCTTTGGTTCGACCGCCTCGACCAATTCGGGTATTGGGAGAATTTCCCCGTCCTTGAAATATTTTTCATATTTTTCGACCCTGTCTCTTGCGTAGTCACAAGGGGATTTTTTATTCACGCAATGTGAAGACCAAGAGACAGCCGTTTCTTTTTGTTTTTGTGCCGGTGGTATCGTACTTGCCGATGAAGAGAGGTCGAATGGAGCTTCTTCCGGCATTGGGGAGGGTTGCGTTTTGAATATGTCGGTCGGTGATTGCGATTTCATGTTGTTGGGCTCCCCCATAGTTGTGAAAACACAACCAGAGGGAGATGAAACGCGTATGGTGTTGCAAAAAATTCAGGCGAGACGAATAAATGTAGAACGATGAATGTTGATAAAAATGGCGGTCGTTTTTTAAAAAAGTTCAACAAAAAAATCGAGTCGCGTTTGACCCTCCTCACAAACAAAGAACAATAGTTTGAGGGGGGTCACAAAACTTTAACAATGATAACAATATTCAATAACAATAATTTTAACAAATTTTTAACAATAAAGAACTTACTTTTTCGTGGTGAAAAAGAACTCAGACAAAAAAATTCAGCTTCTAGTCTGCTTTATTTCTGTGTAGTGTACACAGAAGGCACAAGGCCTTGAAGTTTTGGGGGAGGGGAAGGGAGCGGTCATACTTTTCTATATAAACTAAGGAGACCTAGCTAGCCACATTCGCCGACCCATTCAACAATACAATAAATATCCATTCATCCATCGCCTTTCGCGCTACAATCACCACAATACCACATTTGCTCTATGAAGAAGTCCTACTTAAAATCCCGAGATTCGTGAATGATTTTATTTACAAGTATGATTTATTTACAATGAATGTGATGGGAATGGGAGAAAAACCCCGAAATATATATAAAAACAAGGAAAAATCCCCCGTTTGGTTGCCCTCCCATCCCCCCGTCTATAAAATTGGAGGCCGACTGTTTTCCGGGGCGAAAGAACCGGAAACAAGTCGGACCTACCCTAGGTGGGGCAGGGATCCTAATCTACAGGGGTGAAAAGAATTTAGGGGTCGGGCGCGGTATGGGTTAATACAAGTAGGTGATATGATTTTTATACATATGAATGTTCAAGATCTTCAGTAAACGTGGACTGGGATACGGATTGAGGTACAAAAATAATGGGGATGGGGAAGATCTTGAGAACTAACAACTAGATGACGGGGACAATGACTCACAAACATACTGCTAACTAGGTACCTGGGTACCAAAAGAAAAAGGGAACAGTTTTACTCACCAGGGGTGGGGTCCCTAAGGACCCGTACCGTAGACGCCATGAGCCGGCAGAGGAGGGAAGGATGACTCCAACGTTGCTCCCTTTCGCACGACCAGGCTCGCTGCATTTACCCACCTTTTGCTGAATGTTATGCGATCCAAGCGTTTTCTATCGCATCTGATTTTGACCCTCAGCTGATGCCGAAAATACAAAATCAGATCACGATGAGAAAAGTTTGCATCGTCATACAATCCCTTGTTTCGCGTCGTCCAAATCACCATTCTAGCTACAGCTAGGATCGCGAGAAACACCACACGCTTCTCACCCTGATACGGAGGAAGAACGTTGTCCACGACGTAACCAACGTCGAGCAGCACGAGCTGTTTGGGTTCGATGCGAGCCGTCCACTCGCCGACGTGATCCCAAAACGGGCGAACTCGCTCGCAGTAGTAGAAGGCGTGCTCAGCCGTTTCTTCCAAGCCACTGCCGCAGCGAGCGCAATCGGGCATGTCTGCCAGGCCCGCTTTGTAGTTCAAGCCGACAAGGGGCAACGCATTTCGCACAAGTCGCCAGGTGAGCGAGAACTCGGAGTTGTTCAAGAAGCTCGATCCTGGCGCCCAATTCCAATGAGAGCGAATCTCCTCCGCCGTCCAGCCGCGCCGCTCGCTGAGAGGATCAGAAGCGGAACCCACCACTAGCTCCCGATATAGTTCTTTTCGAGGCCGTGAAAGGTCACTGGACCCAAGAAGGTTACGAAGGGCCGTTCGGCACTCGCGGACAAACAGTGTTTCGCCCAAAGGCCTACGTCGACCTTCAGCCTTTGGGTCTGACTTTAGGCGAGGAAAAGTCCGACTCGCCTTCAGTCTCCACACTGCGTCCCCCGTCAAGGCTCTGCCCAGGTATGCAAGTCTTTCAGCAAGCCAGTGGCTCTCCAGATCAGGCATACCTAGACCCCCGTTGCGTGTACGTTGGATACAGACCTGCCTACGGACCATCGGCCTTGCACCTCCCCAGAGCAATCTGGAAAGGGATCGTTGCAGCGCCAACCGATTTACCTTAGGCAGAGGAAGTACAGCCAATCGGTAAAGGATCAAGGGGAAGACGTACACGGCGCACGCCTCCGCCCTGCCCTTTAAGGACAACCTCCTTGAAAGCCAGATTCCCACCTGAGCATTCACCTTGGCTTGTACTTCCGACCAATTTCGCTCCAGTTGGAGGCCGGGCCCGAACCACACCCCGAGGATGCGGACGGGTCCGTCACTCCAGCGGAACGGCCCCGGAAGAGTATTGCTACCCCTCCAAGCACCGAGCCGCAAACCTTCGCTTTTGTCAAAATTGACCTTGGCTCCTGCAATCCGCTCGTACTCGCTAACCGCCTTCTTCACAGCCTTTATATCCAGACGGCGGGATACAAACACTGTGATATCATCGGCGAACGCGGAAACCCTTGCCGTAAGAGGGCCAGCAAAAGGGACACCGCGCAGGGCCGGATTTGCCGTCCTATCCCTAAGCCTACGGAGCAGGGGCTCCAAAGCTAGGACATAGAGAAGAGGAGACAACGGGCAGCCCTGCCGGACCGACCGCTCGACCGCGAACACCGTCGAACGCCTTCCGTTCACCTGCACCACTGCCTGAGGGTTGTGGTACATCATGCTAATCCATCTGCGGAACTCCGGTTTGAATCCGGCAGTCTCCAAAACAGTCGCCAAAAACCGATGGTCAACCCTATCGAAGGCCTTGGACTGATCTAAACTGATCAGCGCGGCCTCGGTGCCGTCTTCTATACCCTCTAGGACCTCGCGAATCAAGTGCAGGTTGTCCTGGATCGATCTTCCCTTCACAGCAAAGGTCTGCTCAGAGCCGATCAGATCGCTAATGACAAGCTGTAAACGATTCGCTAAGACCCGGGCCAAAATCTTTAACTCTGTGTTAAGCAGAGTTATGGGCCTGTAATCGTCTAAACCCTCCCAAACATGCCTGCCACCTTTCTTCAGCAATGTGATCACGCCCTTGGTAACGCTACCAGGGATGGCTCCCTGGGCGAACCAATGGTTGAACATATCCGTCAGAATAGGCACAAACATGTGCGACATCCTCAAGTACACTTCGTAGGGCAAACCATCTAGTCCCGGCGACTTGTTCAGGCCGACCTGCTTCAACGCGTCACGGACTTCGCATTCAGTAACCACACCCTCGCAGCTAGCCGCTTCAGCCACCCCAAGGCGGGGAAAGTCGGCAAGATAGCTACGAAACTCCCGGAGCGGGAGATCAGTACAGCGGGCAAAGCGATCCCGAAAGTGCGCCCGAAAGGCGTCAGGAATCTCACGAGTCGATCGCAGCAGTCGCCCATCCGGGGCCTTGACAGAACCGATATACCGATCGGGGAACCTTCGCACTTCTTCTTCACGCGCAGTCGCGTTCGTTTTCACAGCTTCGTTGAGAACTCTCTTTAACCTAGATCTAACTACGTATCCCTTGTAGCGCTCGCTACTCTCGCGCTCAAGGTCCCCCCTAGCTAGCTCTACGTTTAGGGAGTCCCCCCCAGCCACCGCCCGGGAAAGTCTATCGTCTATAGATTTCGCTTCCGCGGTCCTATCTAGGTTGAGCTGTCGACCGTACTTGGTAGCGAAATCTCTAATCCTATGTTTAAGAGATCCCCACCACCTATTCCCGGTAACCGCCCCCACTAACGCCCGCTGAATTAGGGATTCCAGCCGGTCCCGGAAGTCCCGTATCTCCAGTAAGGATGTATTGAACTTCCAGTAGCCGGCCAGACTAGGCCTATTTGCTAACCGTAGACTGACTCTAACAAGTTTATGGTCAGTCCACGCTATCAAGTGGAACGTGGGACAACTAACAAAATCAATGTCAGCTCGTCTCACTAACACTCTGTCCAAGTAGGAACCTACTTTGGCAGAGGGCAAACTATCTAGCCACGTCCACATCTCCCGCCCTGGGTGATCCAGACGAAACCTGTCGACGAGGTCATGACGAGTCATGAGGCCGGCAAGGCTGCTTTCACACCTTCCCACACGCCTAGCTCCCCGCCCGACCTTATCTATCTTGGGATCAAGGATCGCATTCCAATCACCCATTAAAACTAGCCGCTTCGTATCGTCCAGGAACGGCGCCAACCGACGAAAAAAGGAAACCCTCTCCACAACGATATTGGGCGCATAAACCGCAACCAGACGAAACTTGAAACTTTTCACGGCAACATCGGCCACAACCAGTCGGCCCCCGTCACCTGCAAAAACAACGTCAACATCAGCATCAAGGCTGCGTCCAACTAGCAAAGAAACCCCAACGCTGGTACGGCTGCCGTATGCTGAGAAAACGTTAAAATCGCTTTCCAGCACACGACAGTCGGCACCGCAAGTGAAGTGGGTTTCCTGCACTGCAGCAACATCTACGCCGAGAGTTTTAAGTTCACCAAGCAAGCGCGTACACTTGCCCGGATCCCTCAATCCCCTCACATTCAAAGTAGCAAGGTTTAGAGCCATCAATCCCACTTACCTTACTCAGTGTCGACTACGGGCCGGAAATCCTTCGGAGTAAGGATGCCGACGGCCTGACGCAGGGATCCGGTGCCGAGCTCAGTACTTACTCGGTCGTCCCTGGTAATTCCACCGACATCCATAGGGTACCGCAACTTTAGGGACCTATAGAATGATGGGTGAACCAAAATCGGGACCCTGCCCGCACAGAAGGGTAGCATTTTTTTCAGCATTGGATTTTTCGTATCGACCAGCATTACATCCGCCCGGCTGGCTTCGTCAATAAAGTTCCAGAGTTCTTTGGTACGATTGCCAGCCAAGCGGACGAATGTGGTCAATTTTGGTGCGTCCTTGAATAGATGTGGTTTTGTGATGTCTTTAGTGTCAATTTTTTGGAGTGAGCGTAATGGTTTTAATGATTGTTTTAAAGTGTGGTCTATGTGTGGATTGTCCATGATATCTTCGCAGAAGTAAAAAGAGTTTATGGCACGTCGGGCTTCCGTAGAGCGTGCTCTTGGTTTTTGAACAGTTGCTGCTGATGTTGACGGTGTTTGGGGAGAGGGTGTAAGTCTGGTTGCTGAATAGGATCGAGTAAGCATTTTGGGGGTTTTAATTGGTGAAAGAGAGGGGGGTAATGGTGTTTCTGTTGGGATGATAGGGGTGGTTTTTGTTTTTTGTGGGAGAGGAATCAATTGTGCTGGTCTTTGTTTATTTTGGACTGGCGATTTTTCTGTTGTTTTTTCCCCCTTATGCTGAGGTATGGTGGTTGTTTGTGTGGGTTTTTTTGGATGTTTTTTCTCCCCCTCTTTAGTTGGTGAATCCTCGCTGTTTCTCCTTCTTTTTAAATTCATGGTCATATCCATCGGTTCAATGTTTTGATTGTCTTCTTTTGTTGATTGTTTTGCAGTTGATTGTTTCGTATTTGTTGTCGTTGGTTTCGTAGTTGTAGTCAAAAGAGTTGTTGTATCTGTTGTTGCTCGGTTTTTTGGGGGAGTTTTTTTCCCTCCCTTTTTTCTGGTGACTTGCGTCCACCCTTCCTCATTTTCTTTAGGGGTTTCTTGTTTGTTTTCTGAGGTTTCTGTTGGTATAATTGCTGCTATGACAGGTGAAGGAGTATCAGTAGTAGTAGCAGTAGTAGTAGTCGTTGTTGTGGTGGTGATTGTTGATTTTTGAGGGCAGTTTTTTGAGAAGTGGCCGATTTTATTACAGGACCAACATAGCGGTTTCCTGCCCTCAACTATGACTGTCATGGTTTGATCGCGGTAACGTATTTTATGGGGAATTTTGTTAAACCCTCCCCTATCGAGGCATATAACGAATACGTAGTCACCGTACGCAGTTCCCCGTGTTGACGTTACTTGTGTGACTTGTTCCACGCCGCCGTATATACTTAGATAGGCGGCGAGGACGTCACCACTCAATTGCATAGATACATTGCATACGGTGACTCGTATTCTTCTTTTGCCTCGATATTCCGGTTGTAGCCGGAAGAAGCGTGTGGTGATGTTACCACCGGCGAGGCTTTTCGCTACTTCCTCTGAGGGTAATAAGACATCCCAGGTCGCGAAACTTCTGCGGCAGAAGTACTTCCCTGGGATGTTTGCTGTTTTGAGAAGGTCCTCAAAAGTTTCCTTCTTAATCCCCGCTAGTCTCTTGGTCTTAATGTCCGTGACTACGAAGGACAGGGTCTTTGGTTCGACCGCCTCGACCAATTCGGGTATTGGGAGAATTTCCCCGTCCTTGAAATATTTTTCATATTTTTCGACCCTGTCTCTTGCGTAGTCACAAGGGGATTTTTTATTCACGCAATGTGAAGACCAAGAGACAGCCGTTTCTTTTTGTTTTTGTGCCGGTGGTATCGTACTTGCCGATGAAGAGAGGTCGAATGGAGCTTCTTCCGGCATTGGGGAGGGTTGCGTTTTGAATATGTCGGTCGGTGATTGCGATTTCATGTTGTTGGGCTCCCCCATAGTTGTGAAAACACAACCAGAGGGAGATGAAACGCGTATGGTGTTGCAAAAAATTCAGGCGAGACGAATAAATGTAGAACGATGAATGTTGATAAAAATGGCGGTCGTTTTTTAAAAAAGTTCAACAAAAAATCGAGTCGCGTTTGACCCTCCTCACAAACAAAGAACAATAGTTTGAGGGGGGTCACAAAACTTTAACAACAATAAAATTCAATAACAATAATTTTAACAAATTTTTAACAATAAAGAACTTACTTTTTCGTGGTGAAAAAGAACTCAGACAAAAAAATTCAGCTTCTAGTCTGCTTTATTTCTGTGTAGTGTACACAGAAGGCACAAGGCCTTGAAGTTTTTGGGGAGGGGAAGGGAGCGGTCATACTTTTCTATATAAACTAAGGAGACCTAGCTAGCCACATTCGCCGACCCATTCAACAATACAATAAATATCCATTCATCCATCGCCTTTCGCGCTACAATCACCACAATACCACATTTGCTCTATGAAGAAGTCCTACTTAAAATCCCGAGATTCGTGAATGATTTTATTTACAAGTATGATTTATTTACAATGAATGTGATGGGAATGGGAGAAAAACCCCGAAATATATATAAAAACAAGGAAAAATCCCCCGTTTGGTTGCCCTCCCATCCCCCCGTCTATAAAATTGGAGGCCGACTGTTTTCCGGGGCGAAAGAACCGGAAACAAGTCGGACCTACCCTAGGTGGGGCAGGGATCCTAATCTACAGGGGTGAAAAGAATTTAGGGGTCGGGCGCGGTATGGGTTAATACAAGTAGGTGATATGATTTTTATACATATGAATGTTCAAGATCTTCAGTAAACGTGGACTGGGATACGGATTGAGGTACAAAAATAATGGGGATGGGGAAGATCTTGAGAACTAACAACTAGATGACGGGGACAATGACTCACAAACATACTGCTAACTAGGTACCTGGGTACCAAAAGAAAAAGGGAACAGTTTTACTCACCAGGGGTGGGGTCCCTAAGGACCCGTACCGTAGACGCCATGAGCCGGCAGAGGAGGGAAGGATGACTCCAACGTTGCTCCCTTTCGCACGACCAGGCTCGCTGCATTTACCCACCTTTTGCTGAATGTTATGCGATCCAAGCGTTTTCTATCGCATCTGATTTTGACCCTCAGCTGATGCCGAAAATACAAAATCAGATCACGATGAGAAAAGTTTGCATCGTCATACAATCCCTTGTTTCGCGTCGTCCAAATCACCATTCTAGCTACAGCTAGGATCGCGAGAAACACCACACGCTTCTCACCCTGATACGGAGGAAGAACGTTGTCCACGACGTAACCAACGTCGAGCAGCACGAGCTGTTTGGGTTCGATGCGAGCCGTCCACTCGCCGACGTGATCCCAAAACGGGCGAACTCGCTCGCAGTAGTAGAAGGCGTGCTCAGCCGTTTCTTCCAAGCCACTGCCGCAGCGAGCGCAATCGGGCATGTCTGCCAGGCCCGCTTTGTAGTTCAAGCCGACAAGGGGCAACGCATTTCGCACAAGTCGCCAGGTGAGCGAGAACTCGGAGTTGTTCAAGAAGCTCGATCCTGGCGCCCAATTCCAATGAGAGCGAATCTCCTCCGCCGTCCAGCCGCGCCGCTCGCTGAGAGGATCAGAAGCGGAACCCACCACTAGCTCCCGATATAGTTCTTTTCGAGGCCGTGAAAGGTCACTGGACCCAAGAATGTTACGAAGGGCCGTTCGGCACTCGCGGACAAACAGTGTTTCGCCCAAAGGCCTACGTCGACCTTCAGCCTTTGGGTCTGACTTTAGGCGAGGAAAAGTCCGACTCGCCTTCAGTCTCCACACTGCGTCCCCCGTCAAGGCTCTGCCCAGGTATGCAAGTCTTTCAGCAAGCCAGTGGCTCTCCAGATCAGGCATACCTAGACCCCCGTTGCGTGTACGTTGGATACAGACCTGCCTACGGACCATCGGCCTTGCACCTCCCCAGAGCAATCTGGAAAGCGATCGTTGCAGCGCCAACCGATTTACCTTAGGCAGAGGAAGTACAGCCAATCGGTAAAGGATCAAGGGGAAGACGTACACGGCGCACGCCTCCGCCCTGCCCTTTAAGGACAACCTCCTTGAAAGCCAGATTCCCACCTGAGCATTCACCTTGGCTTGTACTTCCGACCAATTTCGCTCCAGTTGGAGGCCGGGCCCGAACCACACCCCGAGGATGCGGACGGGTCCGTCACTCCAGCGGAACGGCCCCGGAAGAGTATTGCTACCCCTCCAAGCACCGAGCCGCAAACCTTCGCTTTTGTCAAAATTGACCTTGGCTCCTGCAATCCGCTCGTACTCGCTAACCGCCTTCTTCACAGCCTTTATATCCAGACGGCGGGATACAAACACTGTGATATCATCGGCGAACGCGGAAACCCTTGCCGTAAGAGGGCCAGCAAAAGGGACACCGCGCAGGGCCGGATTTGCCGTCCTATCCCTAAGCCTACGGAGCAGGGGCTCCAAAGCTAGGACATAGAGAAGAGGAGACAACGGGCAGCCCTGCCGGACCGACCGCTCGACCGCGAACACCGTCGAACGCCTTCCGTTCACCTGCACCACTGCCTGAGGGTTGTGGTACATCATGCTAATCCATCTGCGGAACTCCGGTTTGAATCCGGCAGTCTCCAAAACAGTCGCCAAAAACCGATGGTCAACCCTATCGAAGGCCTTGGACTGATCTAAACTGATCAGCGCGGCCTCGGTGTCGTCTTCTATACCCTCTAGGACCTCGCGAATCAAGTGCAGGTTGTCCTGGATCGATCTTCCCTTCACAGCAAAGGTCTGCTCAGAGCCGATCAGATCGCTAATGACAAGCTGTAAACGATTCGCTAAGACCCGGGCCAAAATCTTTAACTCTGTGTTAAGCAGAGTTATGGGCCTGTAATCGTCTAAACCCTCCCAAACATGCCTGCCACCTTTCTTCAGCAATGTGATCACGCCCTTGGTAACGCTACCAGGGATGGCTCCCTGGGCGAACCAATGGTTGAACATATCCGTCAGAATAGGCACAAACATGTGCGACATCCTCAAGTACACTTCGTAGGGCAAACCATCTAGTCCCGGCGACTTGTTGAGGCCGACCTGCTTCAACGCGTCACGGACTTCGCATTCAGTAACCACACCCTCGCAGCTAGCCGCTTCAGCCACCCCAAGGCGGGGAAAGTCGGCAAGATAGCTACGAAACTCCCGGAGCGGGAGATCAGTACAGCGGGCAAAGCGATCCCGAAAGTGCGCCCGAAAGGCGTCACGAATCTCGCGAGCCGATCGCAGCAGTCGCCCATCCGGGGCCTTGACAGAACCGATATACCGATCGGGGAACCTTCGCACTTCTTCTTCACGCGCAGTCGCGTTCGTTTTCACAGCTTCGTTGAGAACTCTCTTTAACCTAGATCTAACTACGTATCCCTTGTAGCGCTCGCTACTCTCGCGCTCAAGGTCCCCCCTAGCTAGCTCTACGTTTAGGGAGTCCCCCCCAGCCACCGCCCGGGAAAGTCTATCGTCTATAGATTTCGCTTCCGCGGTCCTATCTAGGTTGAGCTGTTGACCGTACTTGGTAGCGAAATCTCTAATCCTATGTTTAAGAGATCCCCACCACCTATTCCCGGTAACCGCCCCCACTAACGCCCGCTGAATTAGGGATTCCAACCGGTCCCGGAAGTCCCGTATCTCCAGTAAGGAGGTATTGAACTTCCAGTAGCCGGCCAGACTAGGCCTATTTGCTAACCGTAGACTGACTCTAACAAGTTTATGGTCAGTCCACGCTATCAAGTGGAACGTGGGACAACTAACAAAATCAATGTCAGCTCGTCTCACTAACACTCTGTCCAAGTAGGAGCCTACTTTGGCAGAGGGCGAACTATCTAGCCACGTCCACATCTCCCGCCCTGGGTGATCCAGACGAAACCTGTCGACGAGGTCATGACGAGTCATGAGGCCGGCAAGGCTGCTTTCACACCTTCCCACACGCCTAGCTCCCCGCCCGACCTTATCTATCTTGGGATCAAGGATCGCATTCCAATCACCCATTAAAACTAGCCGCTTCGTATCGTCCAGGAACGGCGCCAACCGACGAAAAAAGGAAACCCTCTCCACAACGATATTGGGCGCATAAACCGCAACCAGACGAAACTTGAAACTTTTCACGGCAACATCGGCCACAACCAGTCGGCCCCCGTCACCTGCAAAAACAACGTCAACATCAGCATCAAGGCTGCGTCCAACTAGCAAAGAAACCCCAACGCTGGTACGGCTGCCGTATGCTGAGAAAACGTTAAAATCGCTTTCCAGCACACGACAGTCGGCACCGCAAGTGAAGTGGGTTTCCTGCACTGCAGCAACATCTACGCCGAGAGTTTTAAGTTCACCAAGCAAGCGCGTACACTTGCCCGGATCCCTCAATCCCCTCACATTCAAAGTAGCAAGGTTTAGAGCCATCAATCCCACTTACCTTACTCAGTGTCGACTACGGGCCGGAAATCCTTCGGAGTAAGGATGCCGACGGCCTGACGCAGGGATCCGGTGCCGAGCTCAGTACTTACTCGGTCGTCCCTGGTAATTCCACCGACATCCATAGGGTACCGCAACTTTAGGGACCTATAGAATGATGGGTGAACCAAAATCGGGACCCTGCCCGCACAGAAGGGTAGCATTTTTTTCAGCATTGGATTTTTCGTATCGACCAGCATTACATCCGCCCGGCTGGCTTCGTCAATAAAGTTCCAAAGTTCTTTGGTCCGATTGCCAGCCAAGCGGACGAATGTGGTCAATTTTGGTGCGTCCTTGAATAGATGTGGTTTTGTGATGTCTTTAGTGTCAATTTTTTGGAGTGAGCGTAATGGTTTTAATGATTGTTTTAAAGTGTGGTCTATGTGTGGATTGTCCATGATATCTTCGCAGAAGTAAAAAGAGTTTATGGCACGTCGGGCTTCCGTAGAGCGTGCTCTTGGTTTTTGAACAGTTGCTGCTGATGTTGACGGTGTTTGGGGAGAGGGTGTAAGTCTGGTTGCTGAATAGGATCGAGTAAGCATTTTGGGGGTTTTAATTGGTGAAAGAGAGGGGGGTAATGGTGTTTCTGTTGGGATGATAGGGGTGGTTTTTGTTTTTTGTGGGAGAGGAATCAATTGTGCTGGTCTTTGTTTATTTTGGACTGGCGATTTTTCTGTTGTTTTTTCCCCCTTATGCTGAGGTATGGTGGTTGTTTGTGTGGGTTTTTTTGGATGTTTTTTCTCCCCCTCTTTAGTTGGTGAATCCTCGCTGTTTCTCCTTTTTAAATTCATGGTCATATCCATCGGTTCAATGTTTTGATTGTCTTCTTTTGTTGATTGTTTTGCAGTTGATTGTTTCGTATTTGTTGTCGTTGGTTTCGTAGTTGTAGTCAAAAGAGTTGTTGTATCTGTTGTTGCTGGGTTTTTTGGGGGAGTTTTTTTCCCTCCCTTTTTTCTGGTGACTTGCGTCCACCCTTTCTCATTTTCTTTAGGGGTTTCTTGTTTGTTTTCTGAGGTTTCTGTTGGTATAATTGCTGCTATGACAGGTGAAGGAGTATCAGTAGTAGTAGCAGTAGTAGTAGTCGTTGTTGTGGTGGTGATTGTTGATTTTTGAGGGCAGTTTTTTGAGAAGTGGCCGATTTTATTACAGGACCAACATAGCGGTTTCCTGCCCTCAACTATGACTGTCATGGTTTGATCGCGGTAACGTATTTTATGGGGAATTTTGTTAAACCCTCCCCTATCGAGGCATATAACGAATACGTAGTCACCGTACGCAGTTCCCCGTGTTGACGTTACTTGTGTGACTTGTTCCACGCCGCCGTATATACTTAGATAGGCGGCGAGGACGTCACCACTCAATTGCATAGATACATTGCATACGGTGACTCGTATTCTTCTTTTGCCTCGATATTCCGGTTGTAGCCGGAAGAAGCGTGTGGTGATGTTACCACCGGCGAGGCTTTTCGCTACTTCCTCTGAGGGTAATAAGACATCCCAGGTCGCGAAACTTCTGCGGCAGAAGTACTTCCCTGGGATGTTTGCTGTTTTGAGAAGGTCCTCAAAAGTTTCCTTCTTAATCCCCGCTAGTCTCTTGGTCTTAATGTCCGTGACTACGAAGGACAGGGTCTTTGGTTCGACCGCCTCGACCAATTCGGGTATTGGGAGAATTTCCCCGTCCTTGAAATATTTTTCATATTTTTCGACCCTGTCTCTTGCGTAGTCACAAGGGGATTTTTTATTCACGCAATGTGAAGACCAAGAGACAGCCGTTTCTTTTTGTTTTTGTGCCGGTGGTATCGTACTTGCCGATGAAGAGAGGTCGAATGGAGCTTCTTCCGGCATTGGGGAGGGTTGCGTTTTGAATATGTCGGTCGGTGATTGCGATTTCATGTTGTTGGGCTCCCCCATAGTTGTGAAAACACAACCAGAGGGAGATGAAACGCGTATGGTGTTGCAAAAAATTCAGGCGAGACGAATAAATGTAGAACGATGAATGTTGATAAAAATGGCGGTCGTTTTTTAAAAAAGTTCAACAAAAAAATCGAGTCGCGTTTGACCCTCCTCACAAACAAAGAACAATAGTTTGAGGGGGGTCACAAAACTTTAACAATGATAACAATATTCAATAACAATAATTTTAACAAATTTTTAACAATAAAGAACTTACTTTTTCGTGGTGAAAAAGAACTCAGACAAAAAAATTCAGCTTCTAGTCTGCTTTATTTCTGTGTAGTGTACACAGAAGGCACAAGGCCTTGAAGTTTTGGGGGAGGGGAATGGAGCGGTCATACTTTTCTATATAAACTAAGGAGACCTAGCTAGCCACATTCGCCGACCCATTCAACAATACAATAAATATCCATTCATCCATCGCCTTTTGCGCTACGATCACCACAATACCACATTTGCTCTATGAAGAAGTCCTACTTAAAATCCCGAGATTCGTGAATGATTTTATTTACAAGTATGATTTATTTACAATGAATGTGATGGGAATGGGAGAAAAACCCCGAAATATATATAAAAACAAGGAAAAATCCCCCGTTTGGTTGCCCTCCCATCCCCCGTCTATAAAATTGGAGGCCGACTGTTTTCCGGGGCGAAAGAACCGGAAACAAGTCGGACCTACCCTAGGTGGGGCAGGGATCCTAATCTACAGGGGTGAAAAGAATTTAGGGGTCGGGCGCGGTATGGGTTAATACAAGTAGGTGATATGATTTTTATACATATGAATGTTCAAGATCTTCAGTAAACGTGGACTGGGATGCGGGTTCAGGTACAAAAATAATGGGGATGGGGAAGATCTTGAGAACTAACAACTAGATGACGGGGACAATGACTCACAAACATACTGCTAACTAGGTACCTGGGTACCAAAGAAAAAGGGAACAGTTTTACTCACCAGGGGTGGGGTCCCTAAGGACCCGTACCGTAGACGCCATGAGCCGGCAGAGGAGGGAAGGATGACTCCAACGTTGCTCCCTTTCGCACGACCAGGCTCGCTGCATTCACCCACCTTTTGCTGAATGTTATGCGATCCAAGCGTTTTCTATCGCATCTGATTTTGACCCTCAGCTGATGCCGAAAATACAAAATCAGATCACGATGAGAAAAATTTGCATCGTCATACAATCCCTTGTTTCGCGTCGTCCAAATCACCATTCTAGCTACAGCTAGGATCGCGAGAAACACCACACGCTTCTCACCCTGATACGGAGGAAGAACGTTGTCCACGACGTAACCAACGTCGAGCAGCACGAGCTGTTTGGGTTCGATGCGAGCCGTCCACTCGCCGACGTGATCCCAAAACGGGCGAACTCGCTCGCAGTAGTAGAAGGCGTGCTCAGCCGTTTCTTCCAAGCCACTGCCGCAGCGAGCGCAATCGGGCATGTCTGCCAGGCCCGCTTTGTAGCTCAAGCCGACAAGGGGTAACGCATTTCGTACAAGTCGCCAGGTGAGCGAGAACTCGGAGTTGTTCAAGAAGCTCGATCCTGGCGCCCAATTCCAATGAGAGCGAATCTCCTCCGTCGTCCAGCCGTGCCGCTCGCTGAGAGGATCAGAAGCGGAACCCACCACTAGCTCCCGATATAGTTCTTTTCGAGGCCGTGAAAGGTCACTGGACCCAAGAAGGTTACGAAGGGCCGTTCGGCACTCGCGGACAAACAGTGTTTCGCCCAAAGGCCTACGTCGACCTTCAGCCTTTGGGTCTGACTTTAGGCGAGGAAAAGTCCGACTCGCCTTCAGTCTCCACACTGCGTCCCCCGTCAAAGCTCTGCCCAGGTATGCAAGTCTTTCAGCAAGCCAGTGGCTCTCCAGATCAGGCATACCTAGACCCCCGTTGCGTGTACGTTGGATACAGACCTGCCTACGGACCATCGGCCTTGCACCTCCCCAGAGCAATCTGGAAAGGGATCGTTGCAGCGCCAACCGATTTACCTTAGGCAGAGGAAGTACAGCCAATCGGTAAAGGATCAAGGGGAAGACGTACACGGCGCACGCCTCCGCCCTGCCCTTTAAGGACAACCTCCTTGAAAGCCAGATTCCCACCTGAGCATTCACCTTGGCTTGTATTTCCGACCAATTTCGCTCCAGTTGGAGGCCGGGCCCGAACCACACCCCGAGGATGCGGACGGGTCCGTCACTCCAGCGGAACGGCCCCGGAAGAGTATTGCTACCCCTCCAAGCACCGAGCCGCAAACCTTCGCTTTTGTCAAAATTGACCTTGGCTCCTGCAATCCGCTCGTACTCGCTAACCGCCTTCTTCACAGCCTTTATATCCAGACGGCGGGATACAAACACTGTGATATCATCGGCGAACGCGGAAACCCTTGCCGTAAGAGGGCCAGCAAAAGGGACACCGCGCAGGGCCGGATTTGCCGTCCTATCCCTAAGCCTACGGAGCAGGGGCTCCAAAGCTAGGACATAGAGAAGAGGAGACAACGGGCAGCCCTGCCGGACCGACCGCTCGACCGCGAACACCGTCGAACGCCTTCCGTTCACCTGCACCACTGCCTGAGGGTTGTGGTACATCATGCTAATCCATCTGCGGAACTCCGGTTTGAATCCGGCAGTCTCCAAAACAGTCGCCAAAAACCGATGGTCAACCCTATCGAAGGCCTTGGACTGATCTAAACTGATCAGCGCGGCCTCGGTGTCGTCTTCTATACCCTCTAGGACCTCGCGAATCAAGTGCAGGTTGTCCTGGATCGATCTTCCCTTCACAGCAAAGGTCTGCTCAGAGCCGATCAGATCGCTAATGACAAGCTGTAAACGATTCGCTAAGACCCGGGCCAAAATCTTTAACTCTGTGTTAAGCAGAGTTATGGGCCTGTAATCGTCTAAACCCTCCCAAACATGCCTGCCACCTTTCTTCAGCAATGTGATCACGCCCTTGGTAACGCTACCAGGGATGGCTCCCTGGGCGAACCAATGGTTGAACATATCCGTCAGAATAGGCACAAACATGTGCGACATCCTCAAGTACACTTCGTAGGGCAAACCATCTAGTCCCGGCGACTTGTTGAGGCCGACCTGCTTCAACGCGTCACGGACTTCACATTCAGTAACCACACCCTCGCAGCTAGCCGCTTCAGCCACCCCAAGGCGGGGAAAGTCGGCAAGATAGCTACGAAACTCCCGGAGCGGGAGATCAGTACAGCGGGCAAAGCGATCCCGAAAGTGCGCCCGAAAGGCGTCACGAATCTCGCGAGCCGATCGCAGCAGTCGCCCATCCGGGGCCTTGACAGAACCGATATACCGATCGGGGAACCTTCGCACTTCTTCTTCACGCGCAGTCGCGTTCGTTTTCACAGCTTCGTTGAGAACTCTCTTTAACCTAGATCTAACTACGTATCCCTTGTAGCGCTCGCTACTCTCACGCTCAAGGTCCCCCCTAGCTAGCTCTACGTTTAGGGAGTCCCCCCCAGCCACCGCCCGGGAAAGTCTATCATCTATAGATTTCGCTTCCTTGGTCCTATCTAGGTTGAGCTGTCGACCGTACTTGGTAGCGAAATCTCTAATCCTATGTTTAAGAGATCCCCACCACCTATTCCCGGTAACCGCCCCCACTAACGCCCGCTGAATTAGGGATTCCAGCCGGTCCCGGAAGTCCCGTATCTCCAGTAAGGAGGTATTGAACTTCCAGTAACCGGCCAGACTAGGCCTATTTGCTAACCGTAGACTGACTCTAACAAGTTTATGGTCAGTCCACGCTATCAAGTGGAACGTGGGACAACTAACAAAGTCAATGTCAGCTCGTCTCACTAACACTCTGTCCAAGTAGGAGCCTACTTTGGCAGAGGGCGAACTATCTAGCCACGTCCACATCTCCCGCCCTGGGTGATCCAGACGAAACCTGTCGACGAGGTCATGACGAGTCATGAGGCCGGCAAGGCTGCTTTCACACCTTCCCACACGCCTAGCTCCCCTCCCGACCTTATCTATCTTGGGATCAAGGATCGCATTCCAATCACCCATTAAAACTAGCCGCTTCGTATCGTCCAGGAACGGCGCCAACCGACGAAAAAAGGAAACCCTCTCCACAACGATATTGGGCGCATAAACCGCAACCAGACGAAACTTGAAACTTCTCACGGCAACATCGGCCACAACCAGTCGGCCCCCGTCACCTGCAAAAACAACGTCAACATCAGCATCAAGGCTGCGTCCAACTAGCAAAGAAACCCCAACGCTGGTACGGCTGCCGTATGCTGAGAAAACGTTAAAATCGCTTTCCAGCACACGACAGTCGGCACCGCAAGTGAAGTGGGTTTCCTGCACTGCAGCAACATCTACGCCGAGAGTTTTAAGTTCACCAAGCAAGCGCGTACACTTGCCCGGATCCCTCAATCCCCTCACATTCAAAGTAGCAAGGTTTAGAGCCATCAATCCCACTTACCTTACTCAGTGTCGACTACGGGCCGGAAATCCTTCGGAGTAAGGATGCCGACGGCCTGACGCAGGGATCCGGTGCCGAGCTCAGTACTTACTCGGTCGTCCCTGGTAATTCCACCGACATCCATAGGGTACCGCAACTTTAGGGACCTATAGAATGATGGGTGAACCAAAATCGGGACCCTGCCCGCACAGAAGGGTAGCATTTTTTTCAGCATTGGATTTTTCGTATCGACCAGCATTACATCCGCCCGGCTGGCTTCGTCAATAAAGTTCCAGAGTTCTTTGGTACGATTGCCAGCCAAGCGGACGAATGTGGTCAATTTTGGTGCGTCCTTGAATAGATGTGGTTTTGTGATGTCTTTAGTGTCAATTTTTTGGAGTGAGCGTAATGGTTTTAATGATTGTTTTAAAGTGTGGTCTATGTGTGGATTGTCCCTGATATCTTCGCAGAAGTAAAAAGAGTTTATGGCACGTCGGGCTTCCGTAGAGCGTGCTCTTGGTTTTTGAACAGTTGCTGCTGATGTTGACGGTGTTTGGGGAGAGGGTGTAAGTCTGGTTGCTGAATAGGATCGAGTAAGCATTTTGGGGGTTTTAATTGGTGAAAGAGAGGGGGGTAATGGTGTTTCTGTTGGGATGATAGGGGTGGTTTTTGTTTTTTGTGGGAGAGGAATCAATTGTGCTGGTCTTTGTTTATTTTGGACTGGCGATTTTTCTGTTGTTTTTTCCCCCTTATGCTGAGGTATGGTGGTTGTTTGTGTGGGTTTTTTTGGATGTTTTTTCTCCCCCTCTTTAGTTGGTGAATCCTCGCTGTTTCTCCTTCTTTTTAAATTCATGGTCATATCCATCGGTTCAATGTTTTGATTGTCTTCTTTTGTTGATTGTTTTGCAGTTGATTGTTTCGTATTTGTTGTCGTTGGTTTCGTAGTTGTAGTCAAAAGAGTTGTTGTATCTGTTGTTGCTCGGTTTTTTGGGGGAGTTTTTTTCCCTCCCTTTTTTCTGGTGACTTGCGTCCACCCTTCCTCATTTTCTTTAGGGGTTTCTTGTTTGTTTTCTGAGGTTTCTGTTGGTATAATTGCTGCTATGACAGGTGAAGGAGTATCAGTAGTAGTAGCAGTAGTAGTAGTCGTTGTTGTGGTGGTGATTGTTGATTTTTGAGGGCAGTTTTTTGAGAAGTGGCCGATTTTATTACAGGACCAACATAGCGGTTTCCTGCCCTCAACTATGACTGTCATGGTTTGATCGCGGTAACGTATTTTATGGGGAATTTTGTTAAACCCTCCCCTATCGAGGCATATAACGAATACGTAGTCACCGTACGCAGTTCCCCGTGTTGACGTTACTTGTGTGACTTGTTCCACGCCGCCGTATATACTTAGATAGGCGGCGAGGACGTCACCACTCAATTGCATAGATACATTGCATACGGTGACTCGTATTCTTCTTTTGCCTCGATATTCCGGTTGTAGCCGGAAGAAGCGTGTGGTGATGTTACCACCGGCGAGGCTTTTCGCTACTTCCTCTGAGGGTAATAAGACATCCCAGGTCGCGAAACTTCTGCGGCAGAAGTACTTCCCTGGGATGTTTGCTGTTTTGAGAAGGTCCTCAAAAGTTTCCTTCTTAATCCCCGCTAGTCTCTTGGTCTTAATGTCCGTGACTACGAAGGACAGGGTCTTTGGTTCGACCGCCTCGACCAATTCGGGTATTGGGAGAATTTCCCCGTCCTTGAAATATTTTTCATATTTTTCGACCCTGTCTCTTGCGTAGTCACAAGGGGATTTTTTATTCACGCAATGTGAAGACCAAGAGACAGCCGTTTCTTTTTGTTTTTGTGCCGGTGGTATCGTACTTGCCGATGAAGAGAGGTCGAATGGAGCTTCTTCCGGCATTGGGGAGGGTTGCGTTTTGAATATGTCGGTCGGTGATTGCGATTTCATGTTGTTGGGCTCCCCCATAGTTGTGAAAACACAACCAGAGGGAGATGAAACGCGTATGGTGTTGCAAAAAATTCAGGCGAGACGAATAAATGTAGAACGATGAATGTTGATAAAAATGGCGGTCGTTTTTTAAAAAAGTTCAACAAAAAAATCGAGTCGCGTTTGACCCTCCTCACAAACAAAGAACAATAGTTTGAGGGGGGTCACAAAACTTTAACAATGATAACAATATTCAATAACAATAATTTTAACAAATTTTTAACAATAAAGAACTTACTTTTTCGTGGTGAAAAAGAACTCAGACAAAAAAATTCAGCTTCTAGTCTGCTTTATTTCTGTGTAGTGTACACAGAAGGCACAAGGCCTTGAAGTTTTGGGGGAGGGGAATGGAGCGGTCATACTTTTCTATATAAACTAAGGAGACCTAGCTAGCCACATTCGCCGACCCATTCAACAATACAATAAATATCCATTCATCCATCGCCTTTTGCGCTACGATCACCACAATACCACATTTGCTCTATGAAGAAGTCCTACTTAAAATCCCGAGATTCGTGAATGATTTTATTTACAAGTATGATTTATTTACAATGAATGTGATGGGAATGGGAGAAAAACCCCGAAATATATATAAAAACAAGGAAAAATCCCCCGTTTGGTTGCCCTCCCATCCCCCGTCTATAAAATTGGAGGCCGACTGTTTTCCGGGGCGAAAGAACCGGAAACAAGTCGGACCTACCCTAGGTGGGGCAGGGATCCTAATCTACAGGGGTGAAAAGAATTTAGGGGTCGGGCGCGGTATGGGTTAATACAAGTAGGTGATATGATTTTTATACATATGAATGTTCAAGATCTTCAGTAAACGTGGACTGGGATGCGGGTTCAGGTACAAAAATAATGGGGATGGGGAAGATCTTGAGAACTAACAACTAGATGACGGGGACAATGACTCACAAACATACTGCTAACTAGGTACCTGGGTACCAAAGAAAAAGGGAACAGTTTTACTCACCAGGGGTGGGGTCCCTAAGGACCCGTACCGTAGACGCCATGAGCCGGCAGAGGAGGGAAGGATGACTCCAACGTTGCTCCCTTTCGCACGACCAGGCTCGCTGCATTCACCCACCTTTTGCTGAATGTTATGCGATCCAAGCGTTTTCTATCGCATCTGATTTTGACCCTCAGCTGATGCCGAAAATACAAAATCAGATCACGATGAGAAAAATTTGCATCGTCATACAATCCCTTGTTTCGCGTCGTCCAAATCACCATTCTAGCTACAGCTAGGATCGCGAGAAACACCACACGCTTCTCACCCTGATACGGAGGAAGAACGTTGTCCACGACGTAACCAACGTCGAGCAGCACGAGCTGTTTGGGTTCGATGCGAGCCGTCCACTCGCCGACGTGATCCCAAAACGGGCGAACTCGCTCGCAGTAGTAGAAGGCGTGCTCAGCCGTTTCTTCCAAGCCACTGCCGCAGCGAGCGCAATCGGGCATGTCTGCCAGGCCCGCTTTGTAGCTCAAGCCGACAAGGGGTAACGCATTTCGTACAAGTCGCCAGGTGAGCGAGAACTCGGAGTTGTTCAAGAAGCTCGATCCTGGCGCCCAATTCCAATGAGAGCGAATCTCCTCCGTCGTCCAGCCGTGCCGCTCGCTGAGAGGATCAGAAGCGGAACCCACCACTAGCTCCCGATATAGTTCTTTTCGAGGCCGTGAAAGGTCACTGGACCCAAGAAGGTTACGAAGGGCCGTTCGGCACTCGCGGACAAACAGTGTTTCGCCCAAAGGCCTACGTCGACCTTCAGCCTTTGGGTCTGACTTTAGGCGAGGAAAAGTCCGACTCGCCTTCAGTCTCCACACTGCGTCCCCCGTCAAAGCTCTGCCCAGGTATGCAAGTCTTTCAGCAAGCCAGTGGCTCTCCAGATCAGGCATACCTAGACCCCCGTTGCGTGTACGTTGGATACAGACCTGCCTACGGACCATCGGCCTTGCACCTCCCCAGAGCAATCTGGAAAGGGATCGTTGCAGCGCCAACCGATTTACCTTAGGCAGAGGAAGTACAGCCAATCGGTAAAGGATCAAGGGGAAGACGTACACGGCGCACGTCTCCGCCCTGCCCTTTAAGGACAACCTCCTTGAAAGCCAGATTCCCACCTGAGCATTCACCTTGGCTTGTATTTCCGACCAATTTCGCTCCAGTTGGAGGCCGGGCCCGAACCACACCCCGAGGATGCGGACGGGTCCGTCACTCCAGCGGAACGGCCCCGGAAGAGTATTGCTACCCCTCCAAGCACCGAGCCGCAAACCTTCGCTTTTGTCAAAATTGACCTTGGCTCCTGCAATCCGCTCGTACTCGCTAACCGCCTTCTTCACAGCCTTTATATCCAGACGGCGGGATACAAACACTGTGATATCATCGGCGAACGCGGAAACCCTTGCCGTAAGAGGGCCAGCAAAAGGGACACCGCGCAGGGCCGGATTTGTCGTCCTATCCCTAAGCCTACGGAGCAGGGGCTCCAAAGCTAGGACATAGAGAAGAGGAGACAACGGGCAGCCCTGCCGGACCGACCGCTCGACCGCGAACACCCTCGAACGCCTTCCGTTCACCTGCACCACTGCCTGAGGGTTGTGGTACATCATGCTAATCCATCTGCGGAACTCCGGTTTGAATCCGGCAGTCTCCAAAACAGTCGCCAAAAACCGATGGTCAACCCTATCGAAGGCCTTGGACTGATCTAAACTGATCAGCGCGGCCTCGGTGTCGTCTTCTATACCCTCTAGGACCTCGCGAATCAAGTGCAGGTTGTCCTGGATCGATCTTCCCTTCACAGCAAAGGTCTGCTCAGAGCCGATCAGATCGCTAATGACAAGCTGTAAACGATTCGCTAAGACCCGGGCCAAAATCTTTAACTCTGTGTTAAGCAGAGTTATGGGCCTGTAATCGTCTAAACCCTCCCAAACATGCCTGCCACCTTTCTTCAGCAATGTGATCACGCCCTTGGTAACGCTACCAGGGATGGCTCCCTGGGCGAACCAATGGTTGAACACATCCGTCAGAATAGGCACAAACATGTGCGACATCCTCAAGTACACTTCGTAGGGCAAACCATCTAGTCCCGGCGACTTGTTCAGGCCGACCTGCTTCAACGCGTCACGGACTTCGCATTCAGTAACCACACCCTCGCAGCTAGCCGCTTCAGCCACCCCAAGGCGGGGAAAGTCGGCAAGATAGCTACGAAACTCCCGGAGCGGGAGATCAGTACAGCGGGCAAAGCGATCCCGAAAGTGCGCCCGAAAGGCGTCACGAATCTCACGAGCCGATCGCAGCAGTCGCCCATCCGGGGCCTTGACAGAACCGATATACCGATCGGGGAACCTTCGCACTTCTTCTTCACGCGCAGTCGCGTTCGTTTTCACAGCTTCGTTGAGAACTCTCTTTAACCTAGATCTAACTACGTATCCCTTGTAGCGCTCGCTACTCTCGCGCTCAAGGTCCCCCCTAGCCAGCTCTACGTTTAGGGAGTCCCCCCCAGCCACCGCCCGGGAAAGTCTATCGTCTATAGATTTCGCTTCCTTGGTCTTATCTAGGTTGAGCTGTTGACCGTACTTGGTAGCGAAATCTCTAATCCTATGTTTAAGAGATCCCCACCACCTATTCCCGGTAACCGCCCCCACTAACGCCCGCTGAATTAGGGATTCCAGCCGGTCCCGGAAGTCCCGTATCTCCAGTAAGGAGGTATTGAACTTCCAGTAGCCGGCCAGACTAGGCCTATTTGCTAACCGTAGACTGACTCTAACAAGTTTATGGTCAGTCCACGCTATCAAGTGGAACGTGGGACAACTAACAAAATCAATGTCAGCTCGTCTCACTAACACTCTGTCCAAGTAGGAGCCTACTTTGGCAGAGGGCGAACTATCTAGCCACGTCCACATCTCCCGCCCTGGGTGATCCAGACGAAACCTGTCGACGAGGTCATGACGAGTCATGAGGCCGGCAAGGCTGCTTTCACACCTTCCCACACGCCTAGCTCCCCGCCCGACCTTATCTATCTTGGGATCAAGGATCGCATTCCAATCACCCATTAAAACTAGCCGCTTCGTATCGTCCAGGAACGGCGCCAACCGACGAAAAAAGGAAATCCTCTCCACAACGATATTGGGCGCATAAACCGCAACCAGACGAAACTTGAAACTTTTCACGGCAACATCGGCCACAACCAGTCGGCCCCCGTCACCTGCAAAAACAACGTCAACATCAGCATCAAGGCTGCGTCCAACTAGCAAAGAAACCCCAACGCTGGTACGGCTGCCGTATGCTGAGAAAACGTTAAAATCGCTTTCCAGCACACGACAGTCGGCACCGCAAGTGAAATGGGTTTCCTGCACTGCAGCAACGTCTACGCCGAGAGTTTTAAGTTCACCAAGCAAGCGCGTACACTTGCCCGGATCCCTCAATCCCCTCACATTCAAAGTAGCAAGGTTTAGAGCCATCAATCCCACTTACCTTACTCAGTGTCGACTACGGGCCGGAAATCCTTCGGGGTGAGGATGCCGACGGCCTGACGCAGGGATCCGGTGCCGAGCTCAGTACTTACTCGGTCGTCCCTGGTAATTCCACCGACATCCATAGGGTACCGCAACTTTAGGGACCTATAGAATGATGGGTGAACCAAAATCGGGACCCTGCCCGCACAGAAGGGTAGCATTTTTTTCAGCATTGGATTTTTCGTATCGACCAGCATTACATCCGCCCGGCTGGCTTCGTCAATAAAGTTCCAAAGTTCTTTGGTCCGATTGCCAGCCAAGCGGACGAATGTGGTCAATTTTGGTGCGTCCTTGAATAGATGTGGTTTTGTGATGTCTTTAGTGTCAATTTTTTGGAGTGAGCGTAATGGTTTTAATGATTGTTTTAAAGTGTGGTCTATGTGTGGATTGTCCATGATATCTTCGCAGAAGTAAAAGGAGTTTATGGCACGTCGGGCTTCCGTAGAGCGTGCTCTTGGTTTTTGAACAGTTGCTGCTGATGTTGACGGTGTTTGGGGAGAGGGTGTAAGTCTGGTCGCTGAATAGGATCGAGTAAGCATTTTGGGGGTTTTAATTGGTGAAAGAGAGGGGGGTAATGGTGTTTCTGTTGGGATGATAGGGGTGGTTTTTGTTTTTTGTGGGAGAGGAATCAATTGTGCTGGTCTTTGTTTATTTTGGACTGGCGATTTTTCTGTTGTTTTTTCCCCCTTATGCTGAGGTATGGTGGTTGTTTGTGTGGGTTTTTTTGGATGTTTTTTCTCCCCCTCTTTAGTTGGTGAGTCCTCGCTGTCTCTCCTTCTTTTTAAATTCATGGACATATCCATCGGTTCAATGTTTTGATTGTCTTCTTTTGTTGATTGTTTTGCAGTTGATTGTTTCGTATTTGTTGTCGTTGGTTTCGTAGTTGTAGTCAAAAGAGTTGTTGTATCTGTTGTTGCTGGGTTTTTTGGGGGAGTTTTTTTCCCTCCCTTTTTTCTGGTGACTTGCGTCCACCCTTTCTCATTTTCTTTAGGGGTTTCTTGTTTGTTTTCTGAGGTTTCTGTTGGTATTATTGCTGCTATGACAGGTGAAGGAGTATCAGTAGTAGTAGCAGTAGTAGTAGTCGTTGTTGTGGTGGTGATTGTTGGTTTTTGAGGGCAGTTTTTTGAAAAGTGGCCGATGTTATTGCAGGACCAACATAGCGGTTTCCTGCCCTCAACGATGACTGTCATGGTTTGATCGCGGTATCGTATTTTATGGGGAATTTTGTTAAACCCTCCCCTATCGAGGCACATAACGAATACGTAGTCACCGTACGCGGTTCCCCGTGTTGACGTTACTTGTGTGACTTGTTCCACGCCGCCGTATATACTTAGATAGGCGGCGAGGACGTCACCACTCAATTGCATAGATACATTGCATACGGTGACTCGTATTCTTCTTTTGCCTCGATATTCCGGTTGTAGCCGGAAGAAGCGTGTGGTGATGTTACCACCGGCGAGGCTTTTCGCTACTTCCTCTGAGGGTAATAAGACATCCCATGTAGCGAAACTTCTGCGGCAGAAATATTTTCCTGGGATGTTTGCCGTTTTCAGAAGGTCTTCAAAAGTTTCTTTCTTAATCCCCGCTAGTCTCTTGGTCTTAATGTCTGTGACTACGAAGGACAGGGTCTTCGGTTCGACCGCCTCGACCAATTCGGGTATTGGGAGAATTTCCCCGTCCTTGAAATACTTTTCATACTTTTCGACCCTGTCTCTTGCGTAGTCACAAGGGGATTTTTTATTCACGCAATGTGAAGACCAAGAGACAGCTGTTTGTTTTGGTTTTTGTGCCGGTGGTATTGTACTTGCCGATGAAGAGAGGTCGAATGGAGCTTCTTCCGGCATTGGGGAGGGTTGCGTTTGGAATATGTCGGTCGGTGATTTTGATTTCATGTTGTTGGGCTCCCCCATAGTTGTGAAAACACAACTAGAGGGAGATGAAACGCGTATGGTGTTACAAAAAATTCAGGCGAGACGAATAAATGTAGAACGATGAATGTTGATAAAAATGGCGGTCGTTTTTTTAAAAAAAAGTTCAACAAAAAAATCGAGTCGCGTTTGACCCTCCTCACAAACAAAGAACAATAGTTTGAGGGGGGTCACAAAGCTTTAACAATGATAACAAATAAGTAATAACAAATTTTAACAAGTGTAACAATAATAATAACTTACTTTTTCGAAGTGAAAAAAGACTCAGACAAAGAACAAACGAAAAAAATTCAGCTTCTAGTCTGCTTTATTTCTGTGTAGTGTACACAGAAGGCACAAGGCCTTGAAGTTTTTGGGGAGGGGAAGGGAGCGGTCATACTTTTCTATATAAACTAAGGAGACCTAGCTAGCCACATTTGCCGACCCATTCAACAATACAATAAATATCCATTCATCCATCGCCTTTTGCGCTGCAGTCACCAAAATACCACATTTGCTCTATGAAGAAGTCCTACTTAAAATCCCGAGATTCATGAATGATTTTATGATTTATTTACAATGAATGTGATGGGAATGGGAGAAAAACCCCGAAATATATACAAAAACAAGGAAAAAAACCCCGTTTGGTTGCCCTCCCATCCCCCCGTCTATAAAATTGGAGGCCGACTGTTTTCCGGGGCGAAAGAACCGGAAACAAGTCGGACCTACCCTAGGTGGGGCAGGGATCCTAATCTACAGGGGTGAAAAGAAATAAGGGGTCGGGCGTGGTATGGGTTAATACAAGCAGGTGATATGATTTTTATACATATGAATGTTCAAGATCTTCAGTAAACGTGGACTGGGATACGGATTGAGGTACAAAAATAATGGGGATGGGGAAGATCTTGAGAACTAACAACTAGATGACGGGGACAATGACTCACAAACATACTGCTAACTAGGTACCTGGGTACCGAAAGAAAAAGGGAACAGTTTTACTCACCAGGGGTGGGGTCCCTAAGGACCCGTACCGTAGACGCCATGAGCCGGCAGAGGAGGGAAGGATGACTCCAACGTTGCTCCCTTTCGCACGACCAGGCTCGCTGCATTCACCCACCTTTTGCTGAATGTTATGCGATCCAAGCGTTTTCTATCGCATCTGATTTTGACCCTCAGCTGATGCCGAAAATACAAAATCAGATCACGATGAGAAAAGTTTGCATCGTCATACAATCCCTTGTTTCGCGTCGTCCAAATCACCATTCTAGCTACAGCTAGGATCGCGAGAAACACCACACGCTTCTCACCCTGATACGGAGGAAGAACGTTGTCCACGACGTAACCAACGTCGAGCAGCACGAGCTGTTTGGGTTCGATGCGAGCCGTCCACTCGCCGACGTGATCCCAAAACGGGCGAACTCGCTCGCAGTAGTAGAAGGCGTGCTCAGCCGTTTCTTCCAAGCCACTGCCGCAGCGAGCGCAATCGGGCATGTCTGCCAGGCCCGCTTTGTAGTTCAAGCCGACAAGGGGTAACGCATTTCGCACAAGTCGCCAGGTGAGCGAGAACTCGGAGTTGTTCAAGAAGCTCGATCCTGGCGCCCAATTCCAATGAGAGCGAATCTCCTCCGTCGTCCAGCCGTGCCTCTCGCTGAGAGGATCAGAAGCGGAACCCACCACTAGCTCCCGATATAGTTCTTTTCGAGGCCGTGAAAGGTCACTGGACCCAAGAAGGTTACGAAGGGCCGTTCGGCACTCGCGGACAAACAGTGTTTCGCCCAAAGGCCTACGTCGACCTTCAGCCTTTGGGTCTGACTTTAGGCGAGGAAAAGTCCGACTCGCCTTCAGTCTCCACACTGCGTCCCCCGTCAAGGCTCTGCCCAAGTATGCAAGTCTTTCAGCAAGCCAGTGGCTCTCCAGATCAGGCATACCTAGACCCCCGTTGCGTGTACGTTGGATACAGACCTGCCTACGGACCATCGGCCTTGCACCTCCCCAGAGCAATCTGGAAAGGGATCGTTGCAGCGCCAACCGATTTACCTTAGGCAGAGGAAGTACAGCCAATCGGTAAAGGATCAAGGGGAAGACGTACACGGCGCACGCCTCCGCCCTGCCCTTTAAGGACAACCTCCTTGAAAGCCAGATTCCCACCTGAGCATTCACCTTGGCTTGTATTTCCGACCAATTTCGCTCCAGTTGGAGGCCGGGCCCGAACCACACCCCGAGGATGCGGACGGGTCCGTCACTCCAGCGGAACGGCCCCGGAAGAGCATTGCTACCCCTCCAAGCACCGAGCCGCAAACCTTCGCTTTTGTCAAAATTGACCTTGGCTCCTGCAATCCGCTCGTACTCGCTAACCGCCTTCTTCACAGCCTTTATATCCAGACGGCGGGATACAAACACTGTGATATCATCGGCGAACGCGGAAACCCTTGCCGTAAGAGGGCCAGCAAAAGGGACACCGCGCAGGGCCGGATTTGCCGTCCTATCCCTAAGCCTACGGAGCAGGGGCTCCAAAGCTAGGACATAGAGAAGAGGAGACAACGGGCAGCCCTGCCGGACCGACCGCTCGACCGCGAACACCGTCGAACGCCTTCCGTTCACCTGCACCACTGCCTGAGGGTTGTGGTACATCATGCTAATCCATCTGCGGAACTCCGGTTTGAATCCGGCAGTCTCCAAAACAGTCGCCAAAAACCGATGGTCAACCCTATCGAAGGCCTTGGACTGATCTAAACTGATCAGCGCGGCCTCGGTGTCGTCTTCTATACCCTCTAGGACCTCGCGAATCAAGTGCAGGTTGTCCTGGATCGATCTTCCCTTCACAGCAAAGGTCTGCTCAGAGCCGATCAGATCGCTAATGACAAGCTGTAAACGATTCGCTAAGACCCGGGCCAAAATCTTTAACTCTGTGTTAAGCAGAGTTATGGGCCTGTAATCGTCTAAACCCTCCCAAACATGCCTGCCACCTTTCTTCAGCAATGTGATCACGCCCTTGGTAACGCTACCAGGGATGGCTCCCTGGGCGAACCAATGGTTGAACATATCCGTCAGAATAGGCACAAACATGTGCGACATCCTCAAGTACACTTCGTAGGGCAAACCATCTAGTCCTGGCGACTTGTTCAGGCCGACCTGCTTCAACGCGTCACGGACTTCGCATTCAGTAACCACACCCTCGCAGCTAGCCGCTTCAGCCACCCCAAGGCAGGGAAAGTCGGCAAGATAGCTACGAAACTCCCGGAGCGGGAGATCAGTACAGCGGGCAAAGCGATCCCGAAAGTGCGCCCGAAAGGCGTCACGAATCTCGCGAGCCGATCGCAGCAGTCGCCCATCCGGGGCCTTGACAGAACCGATATACCGATCGGGGAACCTTCGCACTTCTTCTTCACGCGCAGTCGCGTTCGTTTTCACAGCTTCGTTGAGAACTCTCTTTAACCTAGATCTAACTACGTATCCTTTGTAGCGCTCGCTACTCTCGCGCTCAAGGTCCCCCCTAGCTAGCTCTACGTTTAGGGAGTCCCCCCCCCAGCCACCGCCCGGGAAAGTCTATCGTCTATAGATTTCGCTTCCTTGGTCCTATCTAGGTTGAGCTGTCGACCGTACTTGGTAGCGAAATCTCTAATCCTATGTTTAAGAGATCCCCACCACCTATTGCCGGTAACCGCCCCCACTAACGCCCGCTGAATTAGGGATTCCAGCCGGTCCCGGAAGTCCCGTATCTCCAGTAAGGAGGTATTGAACTTCCAGTAGCCGGCCAGACTAGGCCTATTTGCTAACCGTAGACTGACTCTAACAAGTTTATGGTCAGTCCACGCTATCAAGTGGAACGTGGGACAACTAACAAAATCAATGTCAGCTCGTCTCACTAACACTCTGTCCAAGTAGGAGCCTACTTTGGCAGAGGGCGAACTATCTAGCCACGTCCACATCTCCCGCCCTGGGTGATCCAGACGAAACCTGTCGACGAGGTCATGACGAGTCATGAGGCCGGCAAGGCTGCTTTCACACCTTCCCACACGCCTAGCTCCCCGCCCGACCTTATCTATCTTGGGATCAAGGATCGCATTCCAATCACCCATTAAAACTAGCCGCTTCGTATCGTCCAGGAACGGCGCCAACCGACGAAAAAAGGAAACCCTCTCCACAACGATATTGGGCGCATAAACCGCAACCAGACGAAACTTGAAACTTTTCACGGCAACATCGGCCACAACCAGTCGGCCCCCGTCACCTGCAAAAACAACGTCAACATCAGCATCAAGGCTGCGTCCAACTAGCAAAGAAACCCCAACGCTGGTACGGCTGCCGTATGCTGAGAAAACGTTAAAATCGCTTTCCAGCACACGACAGTCGGCACCGCAAGTGAAATGGGTTTCCTGCACTGCAGCAACGTCTACGCCGAGAGTTTTAAGTTCACCAAGCAAGCGCGTACACTTGCCCGGATCCCTCAATCCCCTCACATTTAAAGTAGCAAGGTTTAGAGCCATCAATCCCACTTACCTTACTCAGTGTCGACTACGGGCCGGAAATCCTTCGGGGTGAGGATGCCGACGGCCTGACGCAGGGATCCGGTGCCGAGCTCAGTACTTACTCGGTCGTCCCTGGTAATTCCACCGACATCCATAGGGTACCGCAACTTTAGGGACCTATAGAATGATGGGTGAACCAAAATCGGGACCCTGCCCGCACAGAAGGGTAGCATTTTTTTCAGCATTGGATTTTTTGTATCGACCAGCATTACATCCGCCCGGCTGGCTTCGTCAATAAAGTTCCAGAGTTCTTTGGTCCGATTGCCAGCCAAGCGGACGAATGTGGTCAACTTTGGTGCGTCCTTGAATAGATGTGGCTTTGTGATGTCTTTAGTGTCAATTTTTTGGAGTGAGCGTAATGGTTTTAATGATTGTTTTAAAGTGTGGTCTATGTGTGGATTGTCCATGATATCTTCGCAGAAGTAAAAAGAGTTTATGGCACGTCGGGCTTCCGTAGAGCGTGCTCTTGGTTTTTGAACAGTTGCTGCTGATGTTGACGGTGTTTGGGGAGAGGGTGTAAGTCTGGTTGCTGAATAGGATCGAGTAAGCATTTTGGGGGTTTTAATTGGTGAAAGAGAGGGGGGTAATGGTATTTCCGTTGGGATGATAGGGGTTGTTTTTGTTTTTTGTGGGAGAGGAATCAATTGTGCTGGTCTTTGTTTATTTGGGACTGGTGATTTTTCTGTTGTTTTTTCCCCCTTATTTTGAGGTATGGTGGGTGTTTGTGTGGGTTTTTTTGGATGTTTTTTCTCCCCCTCTTTAGTTGGTGAATCCTCGCTGTCTCTCCTTCTTTTTAAATTCATGGACATATCCATCGGTTCAATGTTTTGGTTGTCTTCTTTTGTTGATTGTTTTGCAGTTGATTGTTTCGTATTTGTGTTCGTCGGTTTCGTAGTTGTAGTCAAATGAGTTGTTGTATCTGTTGTTGCTGGGTTTTTTGGGGGAGTTTTTTTCCCTCCCTTTTTTCTGGTGACCTGCGTCCACCCTTCTTCATTTTCTTTAGGGGTTTCTTGTTTGTTTTCTGAGGTTTCTGTTGGTATTATTGCTGCTATGACAGGTGAAGGAGTATCAGTAGTAGTAGCAGTAGTAGTATTCGTTGTTGTGGTGGTGATTGTTGATTTTTGAGGGCAGTTTTTTGAAAAGTGGCCGATGTTATTGCAAAACCAACATAGCGGTTTCCTGCCCTCAACTATGACTGTCATGGTTTGTTCACGGTATCGTATTTTATGGGGAATTTTGTTAAACCCTCCCCTATCGAGGCACATAACGAATACGTAGTCACCGTACGCGGTTCCCCGTGTTGACGTTACTTGTGTGACTTGTTCCACGCCGCCGTATATACTTAGATAGGCGGCGAGGACGTCACCACTCAATTGCATAGATACATTGCATACGGTGACTCGTATTCTTCTTTTGCCTCGATATTCCGGTTGTAGCCGGAAGAAGCGTGTGGTGATGTTACCACCGGCGAGGCTTTTCGCTACTTCCTCTGAGGGTAATAAGACATCCCAGGTCGCGAAACTTCTGCGGCAGAAGTACTTCCCTGGGATGTTTGCTGTTTTGAGAAGGTCCTCAAAAGTTTCCTTCTTAATCCCCGCTAGTCTCTTGGTCTTAATGTCTGTGACTACGAAGGACAGGGTCCTCGGCTCGACCGCCCCGACCAACTCGGGCATTGGGAGAACTTCCCCGTCCCTGAAACACCTTTCACACCTTTCGACCCCGCCTCTTGCGCAGTCACAAGGGGACTCCCCATTCACGCAATGTGAAGACCAAGAGACAGCTGCTTGTCTTGGTCCCCGTGCCGGTGGCACTGCACTTGCCGATGAAGAGAGGTCGAATGGAGCCTCCTCCGGCACTGGGGAGGGTTGCGTTTGGAACATGTCGGTCGGTGATTGCGATTTCATGTTGTTGGGCCCCCCCACAGTTTTTTTCGTGGTGAAAAAAGAACTCAGACAAAAAACTGAAGCTTCTAGTCTGCTCTGGTATTAGTAGCTACTGCTATATATGGCAGATGGACTAGTTCATTGTGTGGAAAAAGGTGGGTGATACCCAACACAACAGGAGGAAAAACTTTAGGAAAGGTGAAAATCCGGAGAGACATTATTTGATGAAGATGTGCTTTCGCCATAACTATTTGAAATAGCAATGATGTCACTCACATACTTGGGAAAAGCACTAAGGGCTAAAAATTCATTAAATCACAAGAAAAGGTAAATCAGCTTATGTTAGAGACGACATCAAGTTGTTTGCAATTTTTTTAAAAAAAATAATTAGAGACTTTAATACAATTAATAAGAATAAACAGCCAGGATTTAGGAATGAAATTTGGTATAGAAACATGTGCTACTATCATAAGGAAAAGTGGAACAAGAAAAAGAACGGAAGTAATTGAACTGCCAAATCAAGAAAGAATCTGAACGCTCGGAGAAAAGGAAAATTACAAGTACTTGGGAATATTGGAACCAGACACCATCAAACAAGTGGATATAAAATAAAAGATAAGAAAAGAATAACATAGAAGAACGAGAAAGCTTTTCGGACCCAAATTCAGCAGAAGAAATATCATCAAAAGGATAAACACCAGGGTTGACCCCTTTGTAAGTTACTCGCGACCTTTCTGAAAATGGACCAAAGAGGAACTCATACAAATGGACCAGAGGACAAGAAAATAGATGATGCACACGGTCTTACATCCGAGAGATGACAAAGACAGACAAGATGTGTCAAGAAAAAGAGGAAGAGGAAGAGGACTCATCAGTATTGAAGATAGCGCGGATGCAACAACACAAGGACTTCAGGATGATATTAAAAAGAGCCAAGAAAAACTAATTACAGTGGCGAATAACAGAACAAAAATTACTAAGAAACAGAAATGGGAAGAAAAATATTGGTATTTCCAGTGCGACGAGGAAATATGACACCCTAATACATTTGGCCGTCAGCGGACGATAGTAGTAAGCAGAATAATGGAAGGAGAGACCATCTCTACTTCATCCCTCTCAATCATTACAAGGTGAGATAGGTGTGGGAGGGCCTCACACTCTAATAAGCATGTGTGTGTCGGCAGAGAGGCAGAACTTCGACCATGATTTGGTATCGAGGAAGAGCCCGCCAAAAAAATCAACACGTGGGGAACTTTCAGACTACGGAAGATAAGTCAGTTGTCATTCATTCATCACCGGGTGTAGACGTAATTTGGGATACAGAACAAACCCAAATTCCAAAAATAATGCCGTGCAGAGAATCCTGAGAGAAAAGAAAGAACTTATCTTTTGAATGAACCAACACTCCGATGTATAGTAAGCCTCGTTAAACGAATACCCAAAGAAAAGACTTGTTCACAAGAAGAGAATAAACTCCACAAAAACTCAAGTAAGTGACCATACAATTTAAATGTATTCAACTTTATCCTGCTGCATTCATACTGAAATGGTAAACTTGAGATTCGAAGCATGAGCTCTGTCATTAAATCCCACAGTCTGCTGGAAAGCGGACCGTGTCTACCGTTGGCGAACTACCTTCTCACCTTCCGCCATTATCAGATATTTTATGAGGGGCTTAGTCCAGGATACAGATATTTTAGTGGAGGCTCCTCCGGGATACAGAAAGACTTTCTCGCTCCTGACTTTTACCTGAATTGTTTTGTTTTCTTTGTTTCTTTCTTTTATACAATAAAAGAATATTGTTATTAATCCTTTTAACTCAAACTCGGCAGTTCAGAGTCCTTGTTTTCTTGTGGAAGAATTGTGTTTGTCGAAAACCTTGTATTTGAGGGGGAAAGCTTGCCAGTTAGCTGTGTTGACTTTTAATAATTCACATAGAACTCGCCTAGTAGCTTTAAAATGTGGTTCTGCTTGAGAGTTGGTGATATCTGTGACATTAAATAGCGTTCGGCAAACCGCAGTCAACATCTGTGTCCGGCTTTAACTGGTGGACTTGGGACCCTGCAAGCCCGCTGGGCACATGCCAGCGTAACACTAGCCACAAACTGGTGAAATCTCGCACCAAAAACTTGGACAAGGTTAAGGAAGGGAAACTTTTAAAGAGAAGCTGAATCTCTTCCAACAGCAGCACAAAATAACGCCATAAAGACAAATTATATTAAAGCGAAAATAGATAATACTCAACACAAGATAGAGACGAAACGATGACTCCCATAACAAGCTAACGTAGCAAACTAGCGAAAAAAGAGAATAAGACTAGATACGGCTGGACAGAGAAGGTGATCCACTGGGAAGTGTGCAAGAAATTGAAATTTGACCAAAGTACAAAACAGTATATGTACCACGTTAAATTAGTTCTGAAGAATGAGACATAAAATTTTCTGGGATTTTGAGATACAAACAGATCACCAAATTCCGGCCTAGTGATAATCAAAATAAAGAAGAGTTCCTACTGTATAGTGGATTTCGCCGACCCGGTGGACCAAAGAGTGAAAATTAAAAAAATTGAAAAGAGAGACAAGTACTTAGACCTTGCCAGAGAACTAAAAACAACTGAGAAACATGAGAGTGACGGTTATATCAGTTGTAATTGGTGCGCTTCGAATGGTTCCCAAAGGTTTGGAAAAGAGGCAAGAAGAGTAGGAAATCGGAGGACGAATCGAAACCATCCAGACTCCAACATTGTTAAGATCAGATAGAATACTGAGAAGAGTCCAATGGACCTGAGGAGATTTGCTGTCAATCAGACTCTAAAGAGGACTATCAGCTAACATTAATGCGGAACACTCACAAGAAGTAAAGAAATAATAATAACTGGGAAGTATCTAAAAAAGATATACTTGAGTTATAATATTGGGATTTGTACAAATTACGGGATACAAAGACCAATGATAGAAAAAAAAACACAAGCAAAAAGCTACACTAACGGAAAGAAAAAGCTATATAATTTGGGTGGTTCAATTCCTTCTTGTTTTGTAGGACATTAAACTTCAAATGGATCACCCAATTCAAACTGGTCCAGTCAATTGAGACTACAGAATACACTGACTGCATCTCTGCAGAGTGAGGTAAAACTTTCCTATCGAGTGCCCCGTGGCCAAGTCAGTTGGAGCTGCAGAATACACCGACTGAATCTCTGTAGAGAGGTAAGACTTCCCAAATGAGTGTCCTGGATATGACCCTAAACAATCTGGTGACGAGGTTCCAGTAATACGGGAGCTTTAAGGCATGTGGAGTACCCCTTCATTGCCATCGCTCCCTGGTCCACTCTTGCCTGGAGTGGTAGCACCTGATAGGATCCTATCTATGGGGCAAATAAAACAACAGTGCATTTATATTAAACTGAATTGATTGCAATGGTACTATTTTGACATGTAACATGTAATAGAACTGTTTTGACATTTAACTGTGTGTAAGCAAAATAATTTTTCGTAGACTCAACTGAATTGTTTGAAACTTTTATAAAAATGACTTAATTCGGCGTTAAATGACCCGAAAAGGGTTCATACGCCGTAAAAGGAAACCAACCAACAACAAGCCAATTCAAATCAGGAGACCAGATTTTGGGATAGTAAAAAAAAAACAAAACAAAAAACAATTAAATAATGGCTTTTCGGTTTCCACAGACGACAGAGTGAAATTGAAAAAAAAAAACACGAAAAACTGACATATATCTAGACTTTGAGAACTAAAATAAATTGTGGAGTATGAATGTGACAACTGTATCCAATATTGTCTGCCTGCTTGGAACAGTTCTAAGAAGCCTGATGTTATAAAAATTTGGAAGTGGAATCATTCAGATGAAAACATGGCTAAAATTATTTAGAATAGTCGAGCAGTGCAATAATGAAAACACTTTGTTATTTGATTCTATTTACTCGTATGGAAACACAAAGAATACAAATTGTGAAATTTATATAAAACAATCTCAACATTTTAATGCAAAAAATGGTTCCATTAAAAGAGTTGAATACAAATATTCAAGATTTGGGGGTAGGATATTGTATGGTTTGGTTTGGTTTGGTTTGATTTTATGGCATATCAACCATTGTTGATTATTTAATGCCAAATCTTCTTTATGCATATATATTAAATATATATGATTTGGTTTGATTTGGTTTTATAGCATATAAACCATTGTAAGTTATTTAATGCTAAATCCCCTTTATACATATATGTTAAATATATTTGATTTGCTTTGGTTTGGTTTTATGGCATATCAACCATTGTAGGTTATTTAATGCCAAATCTTCTTTATACACATAATTTGAATATATTTAATTTGCTTTGGTTTGGTTTTATGGCATATCAACCATTGTAGGTTATTTAATGTCAAATCTTCTTTATATATATATGTTAAATATATTTCATTTGTCAACACATTTTGTTGATAACATTTTTAAACGAGTCTTATTTTGCTCACCGTTAAATGGTTTCGCGGATTTCTAAATCATCTTTTACTGCGTGTTGCTATTTTTATTTGTTTTTGCTCATATTTCTATTGTCTATAAAAATTTTATACCATATATACTCGTGTAATAATTGTCTTTTAAAGACCAATTTTTCAGCTCAAAAACGAGGAGTCATTAATTACACAACGTATGTTTTTAAAACATCAAACATTACCTTATTTCTTGGCCTAACCTCGCCGTCACCTCGTTCCAAAGAGTCCCCGTATAGCCTTTACCAAAACAAATGATATTACTTAGGATAATCGATTTTTTCTTATCATAGTTTACCATTTATAACACCTTTGCCTACATGTATAATTATAATAAATAGTAAGTAAAGTTACGTAAGAACTTTATAATCTTGACTGCAGTTCTTTGTTTTGGCATTAGTTAGGCTATGCGGAAATACATTGGATTATACTTATGGGAAATTAGACCAAGTCAACGATATAATAGTCTATGTATTAAGATAGGAGCCGAGAATTGTAAACACTTATTTATATCATTTATATCATCATATGTAAGTAAAGTAAAGTTAGCGACCATAGTCGAGGGTGACCCGAAGGCTCCCTTTTCGATAGCTACTACACCAAGGTGTAGGGGAGGGCGCTACTCCATTCCCAGGATTGCTCCACTTTACCCTTGAACCGTACCTTATAATGCTGAGTGTTAAGCAAGGTGGTATCAAGTACCATTTTTAAAGTCTTTGGTATGACTCGACCTGGGATTGAACCCAGGTCTCCCGGGCCATTGGCGAACACTCTAACCGCTGGGCCATCAAAAACTGCTTTATTCATTCGGTAACGATTAATTGAAAACCCTAACTATATCGTTTATTTATAGTATTGTATTGATTTTGGTTGTATTACTGAAGTTTTGAAAGTATAAATAAGTGTTTGAATGTTTCCTCTTTCTTATCGGATGTTGAAGAAATATCTATATTGGCTTGCATAGCTAAAAATTAGGGGTCGTTCATTACAAACCAGACATGATAAAAACACATTATTTGGTTGAAAATTAGGGGTCGTTCATTACACGTCATATATAATAAAAACATTTTTGGTTAGAAATTAGGGGTCGTTTATTACACGTAAAATATAATAAAAGCACATTTTTGGTTAAAATTTAGGGGTCGTTCATTACACGCCGAATATAATAAAAACATATTTTTAGGTTGAAAATTAGGGGTCGTTCATTACAAGCCAAATATGATAAAACCACATTTTTTGGTAAAAATTTTGGGATCGTTCATTACATGAAATCGTTCATTTCTCGAGTATATACGATTGTTCCCAAATCTTCAACAATGTTTACTATTAGAATAATAAATTTTCTTTTTCGTCGTTTCTATTTAAGACACTCGTCGAAACAATATGAGAATAGCGAGTGATTTGATTTGACTTGACACCAATGTTTCTCTTTAAAAGTAATTACAAAATAAGTACAAGAGAAAACTTCAGTTTGGTTGATAACAGGAAACCATGGCTTTTGAAGAAAAATTATATTGGTTCTTTATTATTTTTCAGCAAATTAAGTGTGCGTTTTGCAACCAAAAAAATGTATAATACAGCACAAGGTCACGACCCGTTCCTCCCTTAACTCCTGTATCTCAGCTCAAATTTCTATAAGGATACAATGAATCTAGTAAGTACATCATGTTTTTTGATCTTCTATCAGTAAAAGAAACAAAAAGGTCTTTGTTTCTTTCAAAAAGAGGAGAAGCAGATGGTATATTCATTTGGTCGATGGTTTTGATAGGGTTAGGGTTAGGGACAGCTAACATGACGTACGCGTTACAGAATATTTTCAATTTTTTTTTTTTTTTTTTGTGTTCGTCTTTTGGTTGTCTGGGTTGCAAAGAAGAAAATATTAAAATATATGTCAATTGCAAAAAAAGGATATTCAAGAATGCAGAGATCTTGAAACATGATTAGAGAAGATCGGTGTTCAACGGAGCGCATCAAATATCTGGATTACTCTTCATACAAATGCATATGTACATACACTGAAACCTACGCGCTTATACACATAGGTTGTTTAATGGTTATCGTTGTCAGAAATAGACACAGCAACCCGGGTTCAAATCCTGCTCTAAGCTGTTGGCATTTCACAAACACTTGGGAAATGTATGAATCTAACTATCCACTCTTCAGCTAATTAGTAGGACAGACTGGGTTCTTTGACCTTTATGTGGCAACCGTTCAAGGAGAAGGAAAATTCAAAATTGCTAAATTCCTTTTGTCATATCCAGCTCGAGCAGAGGGGATGATATATATATATATATATATATATATATATATATATATATATATATATATATATATATATATATATATATATATATATATATATATATATATATATATATATATATATATATATATATATATAAACATTGGGATGTACTCTTAGTGTGATGGTTATCATCGTAGAAAATGGACACGGTGACTCGAGTTCAAATCTTGGATGCAGTTGTTTGAATTTCATATAGTACTAATACTCTTGGGAAACGTATGTATCCAACTATTCTCTTTACATCTATGAGTATATAGTAGGGTAGACTAGGTTCTTTAACCTTTGTATGACAACCAGTTTAAGAGAAGGAAAACTCTGAATTTAAACTTGTTAAGTTCCACTTAAAAAACTTGACCTTGTGTCACATCCTGCTCGAGCGAAGGTGTTGGTAAATATATATACACTTAAGCATTCGGTAACGATTTCGCCAGAATAAATTATATGTTACTTTAACTGATCAGCCTTCTGATAATGTTAATTCTATTTGTTTGTTTGGGTTCATGGCATATCAACCTTTCTTGATGTCTAATGACAAATCCATTTTCATACAAATAAACAGTTCTATTTCAAAGTTTAGCATAAGTACTCAGTTTAAGTGTCAAAAGCATTTCTATTTCAAGCAATTCAGTTTAGTCAAATAGTTCTAATTCAAACAATTCAGTTTAGCGTAAGTACAGTTTCAATGTCAAAAACAGTTCCATTTCAAACAATTCAGTTTAGCATACAAAAATAGTTCCATTTCAAACAAATCAGTTTAGCATAAGTACGTAGTTTAAATGTCAAAACAGTCCTATTTCGAGCAATTCAGTTTAGCATAAGTACGTGGCTTAGTTCTATTTGACCCATAAATAGGACTCTCTCAGGTGCTACCACTCCGGACAAGAGTGGAGCTGGGAGCGATGGCAATGAAGGAGTCCTCGCATTGCCCAAAACTCCAGCTTTATTGGAACTTCACCATCAGATTTTTTAGTGTCATATCCAGGACAGTCATTGGGGGTAGGGGTCTTACCACTCCGCAGACGCGCAGACGCGCAGTCGGTGTATTCTACAGCCCCAGCCGACAGGGCAACCTCCCGATAATGTTAACTGGTTGGTTTATTAAAAAATAGTGCATATTATGGATGTAACGATTCGAGGACCTCAACTATTTGGTCAACGAGAAAACTTTGAAAAGAACGGCGAGTGATGTGATATTGAATACCGTAGTTTCAGTGTTACTCCTACTACGAAGTTTCAGAATTTCCCTGACATAAATAATGGGGACAAGAAGAAATCTAATTCCAAGTTTTAATACCTAGTAGACATTGCATCCAGATGGCTGTAGCAATTTTATCACTTAAGTTATACGAAGGAAAAATAATTGACAAAGCCTGGTATTATTGTGAGGTAGTGCTGGAGTGTCTTGGGTTAGTCCTTATATTTCATCTTCCAAATCATCTTTGACCCTAAGATTATTATTTTTGTTGGAACCGCTACTGCAAATAAATTTCAGTAAAATATATGAACCACACACACACACACACACACACACACACACACACACGTGTATGTGTGCGTAGGGGGTGTTTGAACAAATAAATCAAAAGCCAAGCAATTACTTTTTCCAATGAAAAAATATTAAAAGATCATTAAGTCTACATTTCATCAAATAAATAATTCACTTACTTAAATCTTATTGGTGTCAAATTGATGCACATTGAAAAAGAAAACCCAAATCCTCCAAGCTATAGGTTAAATAGTACCACTATTGTTCTTCTAGGAGAATAGATTTGGCATTAAATAACCTACTAAGAGTTGATATGCCATTAAACAAAGAAACCAAACCAAACCAAAAAGAAAAGAAACACTTTATTTACCTGAAACCAAATCTGGTTGTTTGAAAAGATTATTTCATAGAAATGATAAGAGACTGAATCTCAAGTGTTGACATGTTATCTCAATCTATTTTATTGACAACCTAATTTGGAATGAATTTCCTCAAATTCTGGAAACTTTTCTTCTGGATTCTTCACTTTCCATAAAACAGTAATATGAATAATGAATATAATTGACAAATGAACAAATAAAATAAAATAGAGAAATAGCCATTTTCCAATTATATCTGTGGAATAATTCGTTAATTTCTAAGAACTTTGAAAATGGCATCCGATCCCTCTGAATATAAAGTGTCTAACTTCCTCCCTTTTAAAGCAACGCTACATTGCAATTATATAATGCTTTATTAGAAAGGCAACTTGTTTAATTCTTAGAGTAAGAAATCAAATAATCTTGGCCAAATAAACTCTAATACTTTTTCGATGATTCAATTTAAGAATGAAAGTAGGATTATAATTAGAATTTCAGAGTTATCTATATTATATCGATAATTTGGATGACTAAAAAATAACGTTCAGCGGCAAATTGGACTTGAAATTGCTTCCTTTTTAAGTTATAGCATTTTAAGCGTATTTGTCTAATAAAACTTCTTGTATGTTGAGTTGGTTTTCTTGGTAAAGGTTACTCCTCACAGATAGATAGATAGATAGATAGATTCGAATAGACTGAGATAGATAGATAGATAGATAGATAGATTCCTCGTAGGAAATGGACACGGCGACACGAGTTCAAATCCTGGACCAAGTTAATCGCATTTTACATAGCACTAATGCCCTTGGGAAAGGTATGAATCCAATTATTCTCCCTCCAGCTAAATAGTGGGACAGACTGAGTTCGTCAGCCTTGGTGAGGCAACTAGTCTAGGAGAAGGAAAACTCTGAATTCAAACCTGTTAAACTCCGCATAAAAATTGACCTTGTGTCATATCCTGTCCGAGCGGAGGGGTTGGTAAATATGGATAGATAGATAGATAGATAGATTCGAATATACTGAGATAGATCGATAGAGAGAAACAGACTGAGTGAGATAGATAGATAGATAGATAGAAGCAAATAACGAAAAAGCGTGCAGTAAAACTTTGAAAGTAGATAAATTGATAAATGTTTTAAGAAACAGTGAAGAAAGAGTACGAGGGTGTTTGAAAGAATGGTTATTCAGATGGTATGAGTTAACTTGAAAATCCTAATTGGTCTTTTACGACTGTCTCGTCAAAACTCAGGAACTGAATAGCGCCCAGTTTGTCTATGTTGTCATCAGCCCACGTGGGACGCATCCTTTGTTTAAGAAAGACAAAATTCTAATGTTGGGATAACGAAGAAAAAATTAAAAAAATAAAAATGAATGAATAAATAGATAAAGGAAAAAATGCGACAAACAAATTAAAATTCTTCTCGATACATATGATGGACAGGCAGAAACGAAGTTGGGAAAGATGGGAGGATGATGGACGACGGAATTGGGAAACGAAAAATGGGAAGAACTTGAACAAAAATGGCCTGGGGATCGAAGAAGTGAGAATTATTGAATGAAAGTATATTTCTGAGAATTGCTTTTTGTTTCGATATTTGATATACATAATAAAAAAAACTTTTTGCAAATACTCCAGTGTTTAACGCATTTAATTTGCTCTTTTCTTTCATTTCTTTTTGTTTTCATTAAATTCTTCCATCTTTGTAACTTTCTTTCACAATGTGAGACGACAAAAACGACCACCAACCTCATTTTCAACCTTTTCCAAACACCAGGTAATTAGTTTGACGACCAAAATCATTAGAAAAATTGTCAAATAATCAATATTGATTGATTGTATTTAGCAATTAGTATCAATATATAAATTCATATTAATCCATCAATCTATATTTATAGCTGTTTATCTCCCAGCTATGGGATGAATAATATCACTGCCGTTTTTCTGCAAGGATAGCTATGTCATTAAATATCCCAGGAAGATTGATATCACATTAAACTAAGAAACAAAATCAAATATATTTATCTATGTTCATATTTCTCTATTTTCATATCCATATTTATCTCTTTTTATCTACTGTGGTAACAGAAATTCAGTAATTTATCAAAATTTCCGAGATGAAGCACAATAATTATTATTACTTAGAATATTCGGACTATTGAGCTCATCGGACATTGGCCTAGCAGTTAGAGTGTTCTTCAGTGGCCCGGGAGACCTGGGTTCAATCCCAGGTCGAGTCATACCAAAGACTCAAAAAATGGTACTTGATGCCTCCTTGCTTAACACTCAGCATTATAAGGTACGGAACAAGGGTAAAGTAGAGCAATCCTGGGAAGGAGTAGCGCCCTCCCCTACACCTTGGTGTAGTAGCTATTGAAAAGGGAGCCTTCGGGTCACCCTCGACTATGGTCGCCAACTTTACTTACTACTTATTATTATTATCATCACAACATTTCGGCCGATATGTCCTTCGGTCTTAGTCTTACCTGTTGTTGGGATTGAACCTGCAACTTCCTTTTCTATACTTACTACACCTAAGTGTAGGGAAGGGCGCTACTCCTTTCCCTGGATTGTTCCATTTTACCCTTGATCTATACCTTATAATGCTGAGTGTTAAGCAAGGAGGCATCAAGTACCATTTTTTGAGTCTTTGGTATGACTCAACCGAGGATTGATCCCAGGTCTCCCGAGCCTTCGGCCAAACTCTAAACGCTGAGATAATTATATCAATAAAACCAGACGATTAATAACTCGCATCCTATTTAAACGTTTTCATGAAAAACAACCCGAAGAATCAGATGCTAATTTTTTTGCGATTTAAATGAATAAGACATTAATACGTTGGGATTGAATAATAAATTAAAAATAACCAATAACATAAAAAACGGGAATAAAAATAAAATAAACACGAAATTGTATTAATAGATACAAAAATAACAATCTCCCAAGGGGCCTCTGACAGCATGCCTGAAAAGATTAACTTTCTGGCGCCAAAAAGAAACTCCAGCTCAGAATCCTTTACCGTGTCGACTGAGACGCACGGGTTCTTTTTCCTCTCGACAGCCAGTTGGAGCGCACATGTCTTCTAAGGCTTCTGGTTGAGCAGCGAGTGATGTCTCCTCGTACAAGGTCAGCTGAACACATCGACTAACCGCAGACATACATGGCAGACCCCCAAACTCCCTATAAACGTATAAACGATTCACAATTTTTCGAAATGATTCCAGAGATCCTCCTAACGCCTCAACCACGGCTATTTCCACCTTAGCTATTTCCACCACATTTTCACCACAAAATAGTCGTAAAAATAGAGTTTAAAAGTATCCAAATATCTTTCCTTACCGTCATTCATTTCGTTTGCAGCTTTAATAAACAAACAGAAAATAAGAAGTGAATGAGGATAAGAAGAAAGAGTCACAATTTCCCAACAAACCTCCTAAACTTCTTATACCCCATTGATGCTCAGAGGAGTTCGTCAATTTCTGTATCTTCTACAAACGCAGGAGGTTCTTAAGTTTCTGCATTATTAGTAACTCCATTCTTTAACACTCATGTTCTAATTCTCCATCCGTCCATTGTAATGTATAATTTGGATTTTTGTTATGGAAGAAAAATGTATTAAATGTCTATAAGAGTGTTGTGATGCTGACCCAAGAAAGACACAGGGAACGTAAAAGGTTTGATAGAAAAACATATACATTCAAGTAACAGAAACAAGATACAAGTGAACCTGGTTAAACAGTTGTTAGTTAGTAGAACGATGAGAGTCCAGCGTGGTAGTCATTATCCGTCCACAACGCAAATAATATCACACGTGATTGTATCACGCTGATTGGTGCGTTCCCGTCTCTCGTTGACATATATTTATCGAGGAGGGCGAGTCCATTATGTAGGGGGTACAACAAAGAGTTTTTGCTCATTTTTAAAGACACAAACTTTGATACGTCAGATTAACAAAACGATACTAGTGCAGTAATTTTAGCGTGCGATAATGAATATGGTATCGAGTTACATTCGACAAAAAAAACAAAAAAAAAAAAACATTACTTCACGTTGCCAATTTTACTATCTCTACTCCGAATAACCTTACTGTTTTGTAAAATATTACAGACCCATTCAAATGGAGTGTGCATTTAATGTTGTGGTATCATCCCTATTTTCGACACAAAATGGACTCTTCTAATAAAGATGTAACATTTGACTGTTATCCACACAGGGAGTACGTTGCAAAGCTACACCAGCGACATTTTATTACTTATTTTACTGTATATATAACATTTGTTCTTCTCTCTAAACACGTGTTTGTCTTATTTATCTTATGTCCTTTCCGAGGACATAATACTTAATTTTGTTTATTAAAAAAAAAACAAACTAAACAAACAAGTGTTTTACATTTTATAATGGGGCTTCACTTTCTCATTTTAATTCAATATAGAATGATCACCAATTTCCAGAACAGTCAGCATTGGAAAAGACAATTATCCAGACAGGTCGAATTATTATTATTTTTGACTTGGGGTGGAGGTGGGTTCTTTCTTTTGAATACTTTTCCCGGAAATGAGTGATCATTCTACATTATATAAGAATGTGAAACCCCCAACCGAATGAAGTGCATTTTTTTTTTATTTTGAAAAATAAAACAATTGCGGTGAGTTTGAGGCTCGAATTAGTTCAAATTAAAGAAAAAAATTACTAGAATGTTTTTCTCGGTGAACTTGAACGGCTGCACATATAGAATGATACCGATATATATATATATATATATATATATATATATATATATATATATATATATATAACCCAGAGCTCTAACTTTTAGTGAACCCTAATGAATCAACTAAAAGAATAAATCACAATTAGTGAAAAAAATGTCAACTTTGGTAAAGTCAAGCATAAGTGTCTTTCCCTAGAGCAGTAACACACGCGCTCGCGCGTGCGCGCGCGCACACACACACACACATATATATATATATGAATTTTAAAGAATCTTAAGTAACCACTGTTGAGTTATATTTGAATAAAGCTTAAAAAGATCTATAACACCTTTTGTCTTTTTACTACCCCTACTATTTTTCTTAAAATTATCTTTCTTAAGATTTTCTTATAATTTTTAGAAAAATAATCTTAAAATAAACTTTTGCTAACTCGAATTAAAATTAGTGCATATCTTTTTGATTTTATTATTTTATTTATTTTTTTTTTGGGGGGGGGGTTATAGTATATCAACTTTTGTACGTTATTTAATACCAAATCCATTTTTATTCAAATGAACAGTTATTTTTTAAACAATTCAGTTTAGCATAAGTATACAGTTTAATTGTCAAAATCATTCATATTTCAAGCGATTCAGTTATAATCAAACAATTCTAATTCAAACAATTTAGTTTAGTATAAGTATAGATTTGTTTACAAAAAGTTAAATGTTAAAAACGGTTCTATTTCAAGAAATTCAGTTTAGCATAAGTAGGCAGATTAGTTCTATTTGACCCATAGATAGGGCCCTATCAGATGCTACCACTCCGAGCTAGAGTGGAGCGGGGAGCGATGCCAATGAAGGAGTACTCCGCATTCCCCAAAGCTCCAGCATTACTGGAACCTCACCATCAGATTGTTTAGTATCATATACCAGGACACTCTTACCCCTGCAGTCGACTGGGTAACTTTTTCTTTTTTTTTTTTTTTTGATTTTGTGAAGAAAGGATTCTTATTTTGACGATGATTTTTAGATCTAAACGGAATTGTACCTTTTCAATCAGTGTCAAAGTAATGTTATCTTGGTTAGGTTTGCATTCTTTGTTGTCATCGCATTTCAACCTTTGGGGGCTATTTAATGCTAAAGCCATCTATATAAAAGGACAGTTGTAGAAGTTCTATATAGTCCATAGCTGGGAGGATAATGGGATTCATATCTTTCCTAAGGGTATTAGTCCGAAAGTGAACTTAGCGCGACAAGAGCTCGAATTTGCTTACTACGATGCCGCAGTCCAGCATGATAGCCACTACACCACTCTCGTCTCTATTCTTAAGGAGAATTCAAGTTCAAATGGAAACTTTTTTCGCATCCATTATCTTTAGTTCTCATCAAAAACAAAACAATCTTCATATTTCCTACACCTGTTTGTGATTACAAAATTTACATAAGCCATTCACACACAAATCGGCGATAAGGTAAGTTTGTCAGCATAAGATAATTAAAAAAAAAAAGTAAAGTTGGCGACCTTAGTCGAGGGTAACCCAAAGGATCCCTTTTCAATAGCTACTACACCGAGGTGTTGGGGAGGGCACTACTCCATTCCCTGATTTGCTCCATTTTACCTTGAATCCTTTGCTTATAATGCTGAGTGTTAAGCAAGGCGGCATCAAGTACTATTTTTTGAGCCTTTGGTATGACTAGACATAGGACTGAACCCCAGTCTCCCTGACCATGCCATTAATTATTTTACTTTTCAAGTTCCTCCTGTAAGTTGTCCGAGACAAGGCCTTAGGTTTAGTACCTGGTATTCGTGCCAGGCGGTTGTTTGCGAACTATGACACCTTGGCCTCAGAGGGCCATCCCCCCAGCTCTTTGCTTACTTACGGGACTAAGTTTATTGCTTGGTGCCTGAGGCGACCCATTTGGGGAATGCCGACGGGTCAAGTATGTTTGCACTTGTTGCGCATGAGTCTTGATTCATGCGCAGCTCCCATCATAAAACGGCCTTATGCCGTATTATGACTCGGTGGGGAAGTCAGATTTGTAGTTCCTCCTGCAAGTATATTTAACATTTTTAATGTAATGAACCCTAAAAGGATTTGAACTTGTAACCGTTATCAACCACAGCCAATTTTGCAGCGGGAAATTCCTCGTGGCGTAATGGCTAACGTGTTCGTCTGCAACATCTTAGTAAGTTCAGACTCGTCACGCTATTACGTTCACTTTCGAACAAATCATCTTGGGGAAAGTATGAACATACTAATTCGCTGCACTATGAGTTAAATTGTACCACTACTGTTTTTTTACAAGAATGGGATTGGTATTAAATAACCCACAAAGGTTGATATACCATTAAACAAAGAAACCAAACCAAACCAAACCAACATTGCAGTTTGAAAAATTTCTTTAATCAATGAGCTCTGCATTTCTTTTAAGGCAATATATATATATATATATATATATATATATGAAATATATGTATATATGTATATATCTAAACATATATGCAATACATGTATATCTGTATATATCCAAACATATACATTGGCCTAGCGGTTAGAGTGTTCGCCAATGGTCCGGGAGACCTGGGTTCAATCCCAGGTCGAGTCATACCAAAGACTCAAAAAATGGTACTTGATGCCTCCTTGCTTAACACTCAGCATTATAAGGTACGGATCAAGGGTAAAGTAGAGCAATCCTGGGAAGGAGTAGCGCCCTCCCCTACACCTTGGTGTAGTAGCTATCGAAAAGGGAGCCTTCGGGTTACCCTCGACTATGGTCGCCAACTTTTACTTACTTATATGTAATATATGTATATGTATACATCTAAATATATATATATGTACGTATATATATTTATGTCATCATCATCACGTCGCGCTATCAGCACAGATATCCCCCTGACCCTCTCCCGTCACCCCTCTCTATCGTCCATTGCTTCCGGCTGGTCTTCGGGGTTACATCCCATATCGGCACAGAGGTGCTGTATGTAGGTTCTAGCTGGTCGTCCTGCCTTTGCTCATCCATGTGAAGGGGTCCACAGGAGTACATCCCTTATGAGCTTATCCCTACCTTTCCAGCTGTGTCCCGCATGTCTGGTTTGTCTCATTTTGATGGTTTTCCTGATGGGTGATCGGTGGCCGTACAGCTGCTGCTTTGTGGGGTGCTGCCTCCATGACTTGTTAAATATTGCTCGCAGCATTCTTGTGTAGTTGCTGTCAAGCTTTTTCTCCATCCGTTTAGTTAGCGTCCATGAAGTGCATCCATATAGCAGTATCGACACGACCGCTGCTTGGAAGAAACTGCGTTTTATTTTATCGTTCAAGTCTGACTACCATATGACCGATATCCTATCCATAGCTGTCCATGCCTTTACTAGTCGCGTGTTGATGTCTGTGTCGGTTGATGTAGGAGAACTTGTCTACTAGTTTCAGAGAGCTACCATTTGCAATATATGTATATGTATATATGTATAAATATATATGCAATATATATATATATATATATATATATATGTATATATATATATATATGCAATATGTGTATATATGTATATATCCCAATATATATCCAACATATGTATATATATGCATATATCTAAATATATATCTATGTACTAGTCGCGTGTTGATGTCTGTGTCAGTGGATGTAGGAGAACTTGTCTATTTTCGGAGAGCTACCGTTTGCAATATATGTATATGTGTATATATCTAAATATATATTCAATATATATATATATATATATATATATATATATATATATATATATATATATATATGCAATATGTGTAAATATGTATATATCTCAATATATATGCAACATATGTATATATATGCATATATCTAAATATACATGGAATATATATATATATATATATATATATATATATGTGTGTGTGTGTGTGTGTGTGTGTGTGTGTGTGTGTGTGTGTGTGTGTGTGTGTATCTAAATATATAAGCAAAATATGTATATATCAAAATATATATGTAATAGGCTCGCTCAGGTTTTGGAACCAGAACCTCTCGTTTTCAAAGCAAGAATAGTAATACAAACTTGAAAAAAAAATAAACAACAAAATAAAAAAATAAAAATGAACATCAGCCGTTTACTCTTTTGTAGTAGTATTATATATCGTTTGAAAAAATTCTATCGGATTGGTCTTTGATTTCTTGCAATGAAATCAAAAATCATTCTTCCCGATCCATGAACAACCAAGTGATTGTGACAATTGGAAAAGTTCTCGTTTTTCCAGGACTTGTACAAGAAACATCTGAAAGACATATCTACAATATGAATGATCATCATACCTGACAATGTATAAATACACACACACGCACACGCAGACACACGCTCACACAAAAATTGAATTATATATATATATATATATATATATATATATATATATATATATATCAGTAATGGAGTTTGCTATGTTTATAAGTAAATAAGTCCTTTGCTAGTTATAGCATTATATATATATATATATATATATATATATATATATATATATATATATATATATATAGGAAAACACTGACATTTTTATCACCTTCTACTCGTGCAAAGTAGTTATATATATATATATATATATATATATATATATATATATATATATATATATATATATAGGTTAATTTCTATCCCTAATAATAATCGACCCCTAACATGTAAAATACAAAAGTTGTTAGAGACCATAAATATATGGGAATAAAGATAGATTCGTTCTAATTTAAGTTAATTTTTCGAGGTAACTCAATTTAAATGGCAATTCTTATAAACCATTTAGTAAGAATAATGCTATTCCAACATACATTAACGTTAGTTCTAACCACCCTGCATCCATAGTTAAACAAATTCCTAATGTGATTAATATTAGAATAAACAGATTATTAGATATGTTTTTAGAACGTGATAATCATAAGGAATTTTACAATAAAGCTTTACTTATAAAAAGTATTTAGAAGCCAATAGACATCACAACAATTAAGGAAACGATAGAACTGATTATAATATAAATCTGAATAATAAAGTAAGCAAAAATATTAATAAAAATAGACGTAGAAATATCATCTGTTTTAAGCCTCCTTTTTGCAAACTCTCTAATATCAATATAGGGAAATATTTTATAGGTTTAATAAACAAACATTTTAAAGATGATAACATCCCTTAGAAAAATAATTAATAAGAATAATGTACAAATTAGTTATTCTTGCACTAACAACGTATCTAAAATAATTGACAATCACAAGAAATTAATGAATAAGCTGGACTGGAATCACCATGACAACTTAAAATATTCATGTTATTGTAAAATAAAGTGAATACCTTCTAAGAAATAAATGTAACCTTGATAATATTATAAATCAAACTAATATTTCAGCTAAATAAAATCATACTAATGATAAGGCATACATAGATATAATAAGCTTAAATTGAAAATTTAGATATTACAACCACCTACCAGCTTTTAAAAATCCAACATTAAAAAATCAAACTGCCCTATCTAGGTATTACTGATATCTGAAAGAAATAGAACGAACACTTATCATAAATTAGAAAATAATTAAAAGATCCTCTTCGACAAACAGTTTACACGTTAGGTGTAATTTATGCTTAGAAGAGAAAATATGTATAGTGAAATATTGGTAAATTTTTACCCTTTAACCCATCCTCTTTTAGCGAAAACTAAAAATCACGTTTTACTTTTTTTTTTTTTTTTTGGCGAATACATGTAAACAATCAGAAAAAATATCCGCAAAGAAGAAATTTTGAAAAAAAAACCAACAATATTTTAGAATTTAAGTGTGGGGATCACTTTCTTATATAAATTTAACTTAAAATGATCAGCCACTTCTGGACCAGCAAGCATTATTGACGATCAGACATAGCGGCAAAGGGATGTGTGACCAATTTTTTTTTTTTTTCATCTTTTGTAGGTAAATCAGATGGAAAGGGTGGAGTCGTTAATTAAGCTAAGTTGGGGTGGAGATTTTTCTCGCCATAAAATAAAAAAAATGGTGTGTTAAATAAAGATTGTCGGGGTGGGGATTTTTTAAGTGATGAAAAACTTAAAATAAAAAAGCACCCACGTTTTTGCAAGAAAAAAAAAGAAAATAAGACATATTGTGTGGTGGTGGGGGACACTAATTTTGGCCAGTTTTTTTTCTACTAATTTAGTTACATTGGAGATATGAGGAATGTGGAGTACTCCTTCATTGCCATTGCTTCCAGGTCCACTCTCACCTAGAGTGCTAGCACCTGATAGGGTCAAATAGAACAAACTATGTGTGTAAACAAATGACTGATGTTAAATTGTAACTGTTATATAGCAATTACTTGAAACCATTTAACTGCGTGCTAAAAAGAACACAGGTTTGTTTTAGAATGTTATCTTCAAGATGTGTATACAAATCATACGAGGTTCATACGATAAGTTTCCAGACTGTTTTCGTATGGGCATTTAAAATCGTCGTGGATTCTTTAAAATTCAGTATCTTATTGCGATACATCTTATGAGATGACTGACCAATTTTTATGATTTCAGGTTCAAAAAACAGCTACAGCAGCAATTGGAATACACCCTACTAAATCCTGATTGTCACACCTGGTGAATTTCAAAAATGCAATCTGACACTTGAGAAGAATGATAAGCAATAAAATTCTGTTTTAAACTTGGAAAAATGTCACAGAAACGTATGGAATGCTTCAGACTGCTTTACGACCATCTTGCATGAACCGAGCCTCAGTTTTTGAGTGGCAAAAGAGATTCAAGGAAGGCAAGGAGTCTGTAAGGGATGATGAGAGGTGTGGGAGGAGTACGGAAGTCAATACACCAGAGTTGATTGGCCAAAGGGTTAGGGTTAGGGTTACTATGCTGAGGTTTTAAGGGAGTTCAGAAGAGATTCCTAAGGAAGAGGCCAGCACTCTTCAAATTGGGTCAGTGGCATTTCCACCAGGACACTACACCAGTCCACAACTCCATCCTTGTCACAGACTATTTGACCAAGATGGGCATCAAGACAGTTCCTCAGCCTCTCTATAGTCCAGACCTTGCTTCCTGTGACTTTTCGTTATTCCCTAAGCTCAGAGGCTGTGGTTATGAGACAATTGAGGAGATGAAAGAGGCTGTGACAAAGGTCATTGACATGCTCACACAAGGGGACTTCCCATGGGGCCTTCCGGAAGTTGTTGGAACGGTACAAGTGCATTGCAACCGGAGGAGATTACTTCGAAGGGGACTAGAGTTTCATATGTGTACTATCAATAAAAAGTGCCCATACGAAAAAAATCTGGAAACTTATCGTATGCACCTCGTATTTCTATTTATATATATATATATATATATATGTGTGTGTGTGTGTGCGTGTGTGTAAACAGGATTTGGCATTAGATAACAAACGATGGTTAATGAGCCATAAAAGCCAAACCAAATCAATATTATGGCTTCCCTCTTTAGTTCGAGTATGGCCAGCGTATGATATTAAAAGAACCAAACTAAGCCAGTAAGAGTTTTAAAGTTTCTTGCACACACACACACACAGATATATACGCACATGCATACGTACAGTACATACATACATATATACTTACATGCATACATACATAAATGCACACACACACACACACACACACACACATATATATATATATATATATATAGGTAATATTCGGTCAGGTTAAACCAGAGTTTGGAGTAATTCCCCCAGGACAAGAAAAATCATTCAAGAGCTGAACATTTAAATTTTCCTGGTAGAGAGCTCAATGTAATTTATTACAGAGCATTTGGTTTTTTTCTTAAAGATATATATAATATATATATATATATATATATATATATATATATATTATATATATATATATACACTCATACATAGACATATATATATACGCGCATAGACACATAAATAGACACATATACACGTACATACGCATATGCATACATACACATACATATACACATGCATACAAAATATACATACATGCATACACGAATACTCACATTTACACATACATACATACATGCATAAACGCATTTATTCATACACATACATACACACATACATGTATACACATGCATACATACACACACAAACATTCATATGCATACACATACATACATGCACACAGATACATATTCACATATATACTCATGCATACAGGCATATACATACATATATACACACATACACATATACTCATTCATACATCAGGAGTTGTAGAATAGAAAAAAAAACAAACAATGAGTGTCTTAGATATGACTTTAAACAATCTGACGGTGAGGCTTCAATATTGCTGGAGCTTTCGGGAATGCTGAGTACCCTTCATTGTCATGGCTCTCAAGTTCACTCTTGGCCGGAACTGGTAGCACTTGACAGGGTCCAATCGATAGGTCAAGTAGAACTGTTTGACATTTAAACTGAGTACAAACAAATGACCGAACTCCAGTCGCGCTATTACGTTCACTTTCGGACAAATACAGACAAGTATGAACCCCCTTATCCTCCCAGCTATGGGTTAAATAGCTTCACTGCTGTTCTTCTAGAAGGGTAGTTTTGGCATTAAATAACCCACAAAGGTTGATATGCCATTAAACAAAGAAACCAAACCAAACCAAAACAATTGACATGCTAAATTGATCATTTAAATTTGTGCAAACAAATGATTGATGTTTAAATGAATTGTTTTAGCAATATTTACAACCATTTAACTTTTTAGACTTATCTTTGAAAATCATATTTATATGTATATATGTATAATATAATATGTATATATAATATGTATAATATAATATATATATAGTATAATATATATGTACAATATAATATGTATATATAATATGTATATATATGTATCTTTGAAAATCATATATATATGTATATATGTATAAACCAGATATGGCAATAAATAACCCATAATAGTTGATATGCCATAAAACGAAAACAAACTAATTATTCATACTTTGACACACGCATATACGCATACATACATACATACAAGTACACATTCATACATATACACACATACACATATTTACCCCCAAACACATACATACATACGTTTCTTGGTATATGTTGTTTTTGATCCATCGAAATTCTTATTTTTGTTTTCTTTCTTTTTACCGCATCAACACTTATTTCTGGGCGCATTTTTTTTTTATTATATAGAAATGTTGATTCTTTTTTTATTTTTTCTTCTTTGCATCAGTTTTCTTTTTGTCAACGCCACTAATCATTCTCAGTTTTTTTTTTCTAGTGCCATTAAAAGGTGAAAAATGGTTCTCGGGAAACTGAAGAAAAAAAAAGACGACTTGCATGTGACATGAACCCGGTATGCTTGGGTAGGGAAGAGATCACCACACCTTCAATCCACACACACACACTCAAACACACATTAGAATGGATATTTATAAGGATTTTTTTAGCACAAGGCCGTATGTGCAGGCCACCCAGTGAGGATCATACTCATTAGAATAGAAATTATTTTCTTTCTTTTTATCATTTTCTTTCTTTTTTCTTTTTCTCCTTTTCTTTCTTTTTTTCTTTTTCATCCCTCTTTCCTCTATTTTTTTCCTCCTTTTTTTCTTTTTTCTTTTTCTTCCTCCTTTCCTTTCTTTTTTCTTCCTTTCTTTCATTCTTGTTTTTTCTTTTTCTTCCTCCTTTCCTTCTTTTCCCTCTTTCTCATCCCTACTTTCCTTTCTCTTTATCCTTTCTTTCTTCTTTTGTCCCTTTTATCCTCCTTTCTTTCCTTTTATTCTTTTTCTCCTGTCTTTCCTTTTTGTCATTTTCTTTCATTCCTTTTATGTTGCCTTTTCGTCCTCTTTTTCTTCCTTTTTCATATTTTCTTTTACCTTTCTTTTCTTTCCTTTTTAAATCTTTTTCTCCTCTTTTCCCTTCTCTGACTTCCTCACAGAGAGCACTTCTCCCAACACCTCAAACTTTGACATTCAATACAAATTTCTCTTGAATAAGGATTAGTCCATTCCAAACTCTAAAAAGAAAAAATGGAAATTTATAGTGAGATTGCAATAGTCTATTTTGTCTTTTTCTCAATTGATTTCATAAACAGAAAATTTTATGAAATTCTTATTTCTCAGTCTTAATTTACCTTGTTTATTTTCCTAGTAAATTAAAAAAAAAAATTTGCGCAACTTCTTTACAGATTTATTTACTCACTTTCTTTCTTTCTTTCTTTCTTTCTTTAAATGATTGCATTCCTAAAATCGGTATACGAAATGGTAACTCGAAATGGTAACTGATGGATCCAAGCCTGGGAACAGTCGAAGATTTCAGCGACAGAGATGTGGATGAGGGAGAGGAAAAGATTGACAATGTCATCACCTGGCCAAAAGGTGATGACATAAAAGGTCGTAGCTACAGAAAAAAACGGTGAAGTCAACAGAAAAAAATGGTCTTTGTATATTCAGATGGAGACAAATGATTTTGAGGAGCAACCGCCTCTCTGTAGGAGTTTTACTATTCTCATGTGTGTGTGTGTGTGTGTGTGTGTATGTGTACGGGATTGGTTTGTGTTCATATATATATATATATATATATACATTTATGAGGTATGTTCGTTAATTATCCAGCCATTTCAAAATACTGGAGAAGTTATTCCACCTATAGCACTGGCGCCCTAGTCCCCTTTAAAGTACATTCCTTAGGACTAATAGTTGGCAGAGTTCATTTTGCTTTGTTGCGTTCTCCTTAATTTCGTGTACGGCCTGAAATCATCTCCTCCCAACTGACAGAACAAGAAGCCATCTTCCTGAATAACTGGACCAAAGAGCATCTGTCCACGCATGCACTGTAAGAACTACTAAACAAATTACACAATAAAGTTCGCACGGCCGGTTTTTTAAAAACTTCACATTAATATAAATGCACACGTGTATATGCATATCATTACAATATCTTTTACTCTGTCTTTCTTCACACACACACACACACACATATATATATATATATATATATATATATATATATATATATATATGCTAAATGTAAACGAACGAAAGCTAATACATATGCGTCATCATTCCTGAGCTGGTGTATGTCATCGAAATAGCTGAGCGGTTAGATACCACGTCTAGCGTAAAGTTAGGCACGTTTTGATCGCAGCTTGAAGCCTCCTGCGTGTCTAGCCACACTGAAGAGTTGTGATACAACGAAACAGTCTGTCTGTGGACGACAGTATATATATATATATATATATATATATATATATATATATATATATACTGTGGTCCACAGACAGACTGTTTATATGTATATATACATATATATATATATATATATATTCACACGCGTATATGTATATTTTAGCAAAATGTTTCTGCGATTTTCCCCTCTGTCTCTCTTAACGTACACACACACACACACACACACACACACACACACACACACACACACACACACACACACACACACATATATATATATATATATATATATATACATGTATGTATGTATGTGCGTGCCTGGTCCTGCAGATCTATTCATCTATCTATCAGTGTATATAGTTAACTATCCGACAGTATTTTTCATCCTTATAAACATTGAAAAATAAATCTGATGAAATAGATCCACAGAATATCGTGTGTGTGTGTGTGTGTGTGTGTGTGTGTGTGTGTGTGTGTGTGTGTGTGTGAGGTCTATCTGTTTCAATGTAAAAAAAAAAACTGTTTATAATATATAACAGAGTTGTATGACGTTATATAGTCATCTATCAATTATAAATGTGCGATTCTCCGACTTTCTTGTATATCCACACTGGAGTATATTTAAAGTCTGAGTGTTTATATTTAAACGAAATAACTCGATAAAAAGTGTGAGCGAAGTACGTCGGTAACAATTTACATCGAACATTCATGTTTCTTTTTTGGCGTTTGATGTAAGGTCAAATGTCAAAACCAGCCATGTTCTCTTGACCTTTTTTTCTTCCTTTTATTTTCTGGAAATATTTTTCGTTTTATAGCGAAATCAGAGAAGCAAATAGACGAGAGATTTTATACAAATATTTAATTTGAATGACGCACAGCAATCGTTTTACATCTATTTCGGCTCGTCTCATACTGAACAAGAAATAGTTTAATGTATCTTAGATATAGCTTAGTTTGGCACAAACTCTCAGCTGTAGGATATTCAATAATGATCGATCTCATTATAACCGAAATTATTCCAAGAGCCAAAGAAATCAAACGCACTGGAGTGTGTAAGTTTATTTGCTCTGATTATTGCTACACGGATAGACGGTAAAATATTTATTTTACTTCATCAGCGTTGGTAATTTACAAGTTTAACTGAATGCACCCTGATGATATAACAGTAAAAAAGACGTGCACTTAACAGGGGAGATAACTTTTAAATTCGTAAGATTTGTAAGTAGCAAGAGCGAGATGCGTACGTATTACATTATATAAATGTTAGAACGCAGGGAGTTTAATATAAGTATCTATTTGCCAAAGAAAGAATATGTGTGTGCATATGTACTATTGCTTATCTAAAGTATATACCCTTGGCTTTGTAAAGGTAAACCTTCAAGACACATAGGTATAAACATTAATATATATACATGTATACCCAGTAAAACCTGTAAAGATATCTGTGTATATACAGTCAGGTATAATCAGATATGATACATCCCACATTTATCAGTAAAAAAAAGACAAGTATTTCCATATATATAACATCATAATAATCATGTACCGCTAGCACGGATATTTATATATATATATATATATATATGTGTGTGTGTGTGTGTGTGTGTGAAATATCCTAAGAAGATGAGTTGGGAATTCAGTTTGAGAATATAAAAGAGGATTCTTATAAATCTCCAGGAGTGCTTAATGCATGATGATTAATATATAGATTTGTAAATTTCACACAGAGTAAAGAATTTATTAAAAGAATATCTTTGTTGTTCTTTTTTCTCTCTATTACGTGATGGCTATCTGAAAAGGTTAGTTTCTCATATGGAGTGACCAAGGGAAATAAATTTATTCAAGCCAAATGACGGTCCGTTGAGTTTTTCTTCCAATTATATATATAATTCTAAGTTCGTTCACGCATCAGATATCCGTCGGTAGGTTAGGTTATATTATTTGGTTTAATAGCATATCAATACTTAATGAGTATTTTCTGCCAAATCCAATATATATATATATATATATATATATATATATATATATATATATATATGTAGAGTAAATAAAGGATTGTAATCCGACAATATGTAGAAAAACTGATAACAACGATCCAATTGGAAGGAATGATTTATTGAGAGGTCGATACATTAGCGTTTCGGTTCTACAGAACCATCATCAGGACCATGAGGGGTGATATTAACAATTCTAAGTTAACGATGGATGTTTAGAAATAGGAAATACAAAAACCTAGGGGAAAATATGTATAATAAGAAAAAGTTGGCCGTTTAGCTGGCGAATCAGCGTTTGATGTTTTAAATTACGTCAGTTGACTTATTAGGAATATTGTATAGAATTTATGTACGTTTGTTTAAGGAGAAAGATTTCGAGTCAGAAGGAAGAAAAGAAAGAAAGAACAAAAAGAAAAATAGAAAGCATTAAAATTATGAGATATAAGGAAAATATTAACTAAGGATGGAATATATTGTAGCTATTTAAAATGTGTTTGCTCAAGTAAGGAGAAATATTATAAAAGCCAGGACAAGTATTTAGGGAATTAAGGAATGTGATAGCAGTGGCTTTGAAAATTCGTCTAAGATTTTTATTATGGATGTAAGTGAGCATCTTAGCAGAATTGAAGTCGAAGTTGTGATTAGATTGAGAAATTTATAGGAATAATGCATTGTTTGAGTTGCCAATTCTTATGTCTCTTTTGTGTTCTTTCAAGCGAACATGAAGGTTCCGTGATGTTTCGCCGATGAATTTAAGTTTATTGCATCCCTTGTAAGGATTGTAAACTTAAATACATCGGCGAAATATATATATATATATATATATATATATATATATATATATATATATATATATATATCGGCACATTCGTATAGTGGGTAGAGTGTTCGCCAATGACCCGGAAGACCGAGGTTCAATCTCAGGTCGAGTCATACCAAAGACTCAAAAATGGTACGTGATAACGCTTTGCAAAACACTCAGCCTTATAAGGTACGGATCAAGAGTAAAGTGGAGCAATCCAGGGAAAGGAGTACCGCCCACCCCCTACACATCGGTGTGGTAGCTATTGAAAAGGGAGCCTTCGAGTTGCCCTAGACTACGGTCGCCAACTTTACTTACTATATATACTTATATATATATATATATATATATATATATATATATATATATATATATATATATATATATTAGGTTGTTCAGAAAAGTCTGTCCGCTTTAATCAAAGCGGTGATATCTCCAGACTAAATGGTGGTTTTCTGAAACTAGTAGACAAGTTAACCTACCTCGGAAGCAGCATCTCATCTACCATGGACAGTATGGACAGCTATCGATAGGTTCTCAGTGATATGGAAGACGGACCTATCCGATAAAATAAAATGCAATTTTTTTCAAGTAGCGGTCGTGTCCACACTAGTGTATGGATGTACCACTTAGAGAAAAACCTCGACGGCAATAATACAAGGATGTTACGAGCTATATTACACAAATCCTGGACGCAAGATCCCACAAAACAGTAGCTGTACGGCCACCTACCACCCATCTCTAGACGAACTCATTAGCGACGTTCTCCAGTGGGGATCTTTACACAGACGACCAAGTGAAGGACGACCAGCTAGAACTTATCTACAACAGCTCTGTACGGACACAGGATGTAGTCAAGAAAACCTACCGGAAGATATGGATGATAGAGACAGGCGGAGAGGAAGAGTTTGGAAAATCCGTGCTATCAGCACGACATGATGATGATTATGTGTGTGCGTGTGTGTGTGTGTGTTAAAACAAATTTAGTTAAAATTGTTTGGTGTTACTTAAAGTTTAGTGCAATTATTTTACAACCATAGTACAATTAGTAACTACTCGCAGAATTAAATTAAGCACACTCACAGAAACACACACACAAACACACACACACACACACTCTCTCTCTCTCTCTCTCTCTCACGCACATGTGCATCTCTCTCTCTCTATATATATATATATATAATCATATAAATTAAAGACATTTAGCTTAACATAGTTTGGTGTTACTTTAAGTTTGGCGCAATTATGTTACTATCATAGTGCAATCAGTAACTACTCGCAGAATTAAACAAGCACAAGCGTGCGCATGCTCGTACGCGCGCGCGCGCACACACACACACACACACACATATATATATATATATATATATAATGAAATGCCCGTAGAGCAAGATAATACTTCAAATAAACTTAAATCAAATACGTATGTCTCATCAAATGATGTTAATATACCTTTGATACAGAGTGAACGGCGCTTGGTAACTATATATATATATATATATATATAATGTAATAAAAGGTTTCAGGTGAATTTGAAATAATTCAAGACATCAAAATGACAAATTTTGGATGAAACAAACGAGAAATCTGTTCGGATATATATATATATATATACACGAATTCCTACAAAGTCAGAAGTAATCTACCTAGGTTTCACCAAACTGGCTCATCAGGACTAAAGAAAGGTTGGATCAAACTTCATTTTATTGAATACCAATATTTTTAGTTTTTTTTTTCTTTTTTATGGAATTTTTTTCCCCAGATATCAGTTTGTGTAATATCTTTTTTCTTTATAAATTGTGTCATGTGTTTTTTTTGACCATCAGTATTATAGAATGGGTATAAAAATAAAATTTAAATATATACGTATATATATGTGTGTGTGTTAATGTAAGTGGCATAAAACATTTTTAAAAAAAAAGTAAAATCAGTTTTAACATTTTAATATTAGATGATGATGATGATGACAATGACGATGATGATGCCAATGATGTTGATGACAACTATGATGATGATTGTGCCACACACGCACAATAGAGACTCTTTCCCTTTCTCTCCCCCCTTCTTTCTCACTATCTCTCTCACACACACAGACACAGAGGGACACACATGTATGTATGTATGTATGTATGTATGTACGTATGTATGTATGTAAATGTGTTTGTGAATTTAGCATGTTTCAGCACGACAACACGTGTAAAAAAAACCTTACAGAGTGAAATATTCTACGAGACTTGCACACCAAGCATCCTGCTTTGAAAATCAACAGTCAAAATCATCTTCAGCGTGAATAACTTCTGATATATCTGTCGGGATAGTTTCTCAGAGCTCATCATATTCATGTTTGTTTCTAAACAAATCTATCTATCTATCTATCTATCTATCTATCTATCTATCTATCTATCTATCTATCTTATGTATTAACTACATGAAAATTAGGTGGAAAAATTATGATAAAATTAAATGCGTTTCCATTATTAGGTCTGGAATATCTTTATTTAAATTCGCATATATATATATATATATATATATATATAGATGTGTGTGTGTGTGTGTGTGTATGTTTGTACATATATATATATATATATATATATATATATATATATATATATATATGTAACCGTGTATATATATGTGTGTGAGTGCAGATATATATGTATGTGTGTATGCGTATATATATATATATATATATATATATATATGCACTCTCATAGATATTGCAGGAAATATGTATTATATATGTAAATTTCACGTTATATATATATATATATATATATATATATATATATATATATATAAGTTGGCCCACCGTAGTCAAGGGCGACTCGAAGGTCCTATTTTCAATAGCTACCACTCCCTGGTGTAAGAGAGGGCGCTACTTCTTTTTCTTGATTGCTCCACCTATCCTTGATCTGTATCTTATAATGCTGAGTGTTAAGTAATCAGACATCAAGTACCATTTTTGTATCTTTGGTATGACTCAACATGAGATTGAACTTCGGTCTTCTGGACCATTGGGGAACATTGTATCTACTATTCCAGTAGATGCACATACGTATATCTGGGGAGTGTATATGTATGGTTTTATTTACCAAAAACGAAATGGGCTATAAATAAAATATTAATTTTCATTAAAAAAGTTTCTTTGACATATTTACTTATTCCAGTGATTTTTTTATTAGTCGAAGCATCTATGGAACTCCTCACCCCAATATGGTATAAAACGGTGTCATCATTTTCATTTCACTAGATAAAGATTATATGTTTAGAAGACAAGAAAATTTCGCACCGAGGTTATACCTGGTGAGTATGGAGAATGTTAAACATGCATTATCAAAAAAAAAAGGGATGATCAAAAAGTATCAATTACGGGAACTGACTCGTTTAACTTTTGTTTCGACATCTATAGCAGTGTGTACAAATGCTTTTCAATTGTGTGTTCATCTTTATTTGAAATAAAAATTTAAAAAAAACTTTAAAGCTTCAGTCTTCATACTTTTTGATCTCCACTTATATATATATATATATATATATATATATATATATATATATATATATATATATATATATATATAAAACATTTTTTTGGTGGTTTCAATGCGAGAAAAGTACATACAATAGATCGGTCTGCAAGTAAATTTGGGTTTAGTTATAAACATATATAAATGCTTACTATTCGATATTTAATCTCAGCAATTGTCAATACACTTAATTCAATGCTAAATATTAATCATATGAATCATATATCATCACTACATCAAAATACAGACACATGCGCATGCACACACACAAAGACGCACACAAAAAGACACACACACACACACACATATATATATATATATATATATATATATATATATATATATATATGTATATATACGATTTAAATAAATCCCTAGAATAGTTTTTTTATGTTTTGTTAATGTATGATTTATACGATTAGTATTTAACCCTGAATTAAGTGCACTGACGTATATATATATATATATATATATATATATATATATATATATATATATGTGTGTGTGTGTGTGTGTGTGTGTGTGTGTGTGTGTGTGTGTGTGTGTGTGTGTGTGTGTGTGTGTGTGTTTACATATTTTACGGAATATCTGGTTGTATAAACTTGAATATAATATTTTATATGTATATAAATCAAATTGCTAGGTTTCTTTAAAAAATCTCAGTCCCAAAGATATAACAAAAAAAATCTATATATTTTTTTCTTCTCAATCCGACTGTTCCCTGATAATTCTAACATTTTCCGAAGAAATTTTTTTCTGGGAAAAACCTTTGAATATCCTAAGAAGATTGAACGTAAATTACTTTCGCCGACTCATTTTCCTTCTGATTTATAGCGTCCTTTTATCGAAGAAAATATCATTGAATGATATTCATATCCAATCAAGATCTTGTGAAGAATATCATTCTTGATGAAACATTATTATACTCGAATTTCACTTTCTTAAAGGTAAAATAAATATCATTATTGTTTTTATTTATTTATTTATTTGTACTCCTGGCTACTCAGCATTAACAGGTGATCTTTCACAGGAGTCTAAGTGACAGCAAGTCTTCTCAGGTCTCAAGGACTCTTTTGAGTATTCGAGCCAATCACCTTGACGTTATATAGTTTTTTTTTGTTTTGTTTTGTTTTATTTTTTTAGTTCACTGATCGGATCCAAGTATTTGTCTATCGTTTCGCATACTTTTATTTTCACTCTATTGTCCGGCGAGACGGCAAGATCCACAAGCTGACAAGTCCTTCTTTTCTTGTTAATCAACCACTTGGTCTGATCTACTGACCGGGATTAGTTAACTTCTTTATTTCTCAAAATACGCCTCATTATGCGTCTCATTTTCTTATGCGGATTTTGATTGGTGCATTACTCCTTTTAGAGTTTTTCACGCCAGTGTTAGCCGATGGTTTCTCATTGGAGTTTGAGTGACAGTAAGTTTTCTCAAGTCTCCAGGACTCTTCTCAGTATTCTGGCCGTTCTCAACAATGCTGTAGTTTGAATGGTCGCCACTCGCCCTCTTATTTCAAAGTTATTTCCCAGTTTACAATATTTTTGTGCATTTTTTGCATTGATTCGTTATTAATAGAATGTATAATTTCTGGATAATTAAACAACTTTGCCTTAACTACATGTTTTTTTTTCAAAATATATTTTATCGATAAATATGAAAATTATGAATTAAAATTGCAGATGAAGTTTTCTAAAATTATAAAACCAAATCTTTTCGCTGAAAAGGATTTAATAAAAACTTTATCGTTGTTGATTACTTTTTGCTTTTTTTTTCGATGATTTCCAATTTTTTGAGGGAGTGGGGATGTGTGGATAAAAATTGGATTAGTTATTGTATGAAACGATTTCTTTTATTAGGCATTTTTGCTGTAACATTAAAAAAGTTTTTAAAATTTTATCCATCAGTAAAATTATCAATTTTTTCCCCAACTTTTTATATTCATCGTATTCCGGTGAATCGTTTAAGCAAAAATTAATAAATCAACTTGAATTCTTTTTTCTTTCTTTTTTTTTTTTTTTTTTTTGTAAATATTACAAAAAATCGTTTAAAATATTTCAGTAAGATATTTTGGTTTTTTGATTAAATTGTCAAATAAAATTTCTCCTCAAAAATTTTCATTGATTATTCTAATCTTTTGATTTATCTAAAAAAAAAAAAAAAAAAGAAAGGAGATTCTTTTATATGAATTTTATGGCTTTTTAATTTTCTGAATTTCATTAATGTTGTGGGTGATAGAATCTAATCCCGTTATTGCCTATGTATAAAAATCAGGATTTCATTTTCCATATGACCTTATTGTTTCATTATCATTTAAATCCAAAATGTTTCTCTGAATATTTCATTTTATTTGTTAGTTAATAAATTAATTTATTAATTAAAGTTAGTGATTATAAAACTTTCATTTGAAAGAAGAAAGTAAGAAGTCACATTAAAGATTTAAATCATTTTCATTATCTTTTCCTTATCTTTTTTTCTCGCATTATAAAGTTCAGCGTCGAAAATTAATCAAGTGCATATATTATTTACTAAATAATAATAATAACAAAGGATTATTAAAGGGCCTGGAAGACTTGTAAGTTGGCAGACGGGTAGAGACTATCCAAATGACAGCATTGCCGAGGACGGCCAGAATACTGAGACGAGTCTTGGAAATTTAAGGAGACTTGCTGTCACTCAAAATCCAGTGAAAACCCATCAGCTAATACTGATGTGAAAAACTCTAGAGGAGTAAATAATAATAATAATAATAATAATAATAATAATAATAATAATAATAATAATAATAATAATAGTAATAGGGGCGGTCTCCAAAGGCTTGGTAAGTGGGCTGGAAGAATTGGAAATTGTAGGACGAGCCGAAACCATCCAAACTACAGCTTTACTAAGATCAGCCAGAATACTGAGAAGAGTCCTGGAGACTAGATGTCACTAAGACTCCAGTGAAAGACCATCTGCTAACGCTGGTATGAAAAACTCGCAAGGAGTAATATAATATGCACAAACATGAATCTGTCCTAGAAAATGATACGAATGAAATTTTCTGTGACTTTGCGATACCAACGGATCGCTGATTTCTGGCCAGGCCAGATCTAATGTTGATTTACATGAGAGAAAAAAAAGAATTTGTCATCTGGTGAATTTTGCCGTTCCAGCTGATGACAGAGTGAAAATGAAAGAAAGCGAAAAATACATGGATCATACCAGCGAGCGGAAAAAGGCGTGGAATATGAAGGTGTCAGTGATACCAATAACAGTTAGGCTATGAACAGTCCCCAAGGGTTTGGAAAAGAGACGAGCAGAATTGGAAATCAGAGTCAGAATAGACCACAGTATGGTTGAGATGGGCTAGAATACGCAGAAGTGTCATGGAGACCTTAGGAGACTTGCTGTCACTCAAACTCCAGGGATAGACCACCGGTTTGAAATTGGTATGAAAATCTCGCAATGAGTGAAATAATAATAATAATGATGATAATATTAATAATAATAATAATACACACAGAGTATAAGACTAGACGCGACTGGGTGGTAAAAGTGATCCATTGGGAATTGTGCAAGAAATTTAAATTTGAATATACGAACAAATAGTATATGCACAACCCAGCATCTGTCCCGGCCAGACGACCAAACCAAAAAAAAAAAAAAAAAAAAAATGAGAAAGAGAACTTGCAGAATTGTGGACTTCGCTCTCCCAGCTGACCACAAAGTAAAAAGGATTGATACAAGGACTGGAGGACTTGGAAATCACAGGACGAGTAGAGACCATCCAAACTACTGCAAAACTGAGATTGGCTAGAATACTGTGGAGAGTTCTGGAGACTTAAGGAAACTTGCTGTCTCTCAAACTCCAGCGGAAGACCATCACCTAAAGCTGATATGAAAAACTCTCAAGGAGTAACTATAATTATGATAATAATGTAAAGAACTTGCATTAAGTTTGTAAAAAATAACTAAGTTATTACTAACGTATGTACTACTGATAAAATGTGAGGTTTGAGGTGAGCTGAGGAAGAGGAAAATGCAAGAAGGTCAATACTCTGCAAAGTTGCCCGTTGTGTAATAGTTATCGTCGTAGGAAATGGACACGGCGACACGAGTTCAAATCCAGGACGAGACTGATTGCATTTCACATTACATTAATACCCTTGGGAAAGGTATGAATCCAATTATTCACCCTCCAGCTATGGGTAAATAGTAGGGTAGACTAGGTTCTTCAGCCTTGGTAAGAAAGAAAATTCTGAATTCAAACCTGTTAAACTCCGCTTAAAAATTGACCGTGTGTCATATCCTTGCCCGAGCGGAGGGGTTGGTAAATATGGATACTCTGCAGATCTAGACAAATTTTTTCAGCAAGGAGGGAAGACTAATTCGGATTTAAACGTATAATGAGAAAAGTTTCGGAGCTTTTATGAGTTTTTGGTGTCACTTGACCTTCAGCTGCAAAAGAATACAAAAACAAAATAAAATAACAGGTATAATTTAATAATTTCCTGTTGCAACATATTCAGACAATTTTTTAAATCCACTGTCTACAAACAAGGCATGTGTTATCGCTGACATAATTCCTAAGACAAACCAGTAATTTTAGATGTCCCATCAACAATCCAAGGACAATCTTTTCGAGATTTTTGTCTCTCAAACTTCTTGAACGACTGATTATGCTTGGTTTTCATGTTCAATTTCTACATATTTGAAATGTGAATATTTTTTGCACGTACGTTTCTGTTTTACGTAAATTCTCTTTCTTAAGTCTCTTTTCATAATATTTTTCGTAGCAGTTTTTCTCATATGAAAACAAAATCACCAATAAACTTTATATTCATTTTTTTTAATCATCTGTTGCGAAGATCGTTAAATTTGGAAACAGTCACTGAAAATCAATCAATCATGAAACAAATCGCATTATCGATTAGCTTAGAACAATTTCGGCTTTTTAAAAATATTTTTGAGCTGGGTAATCCTGAGTGTAACCTAATAAATATCTTGAAACGACTAGTGATGTCCAAACTATTTCAGCCCTGTCGGCAGGAGCAATAGAATACATCAACTGCATTTCTGCTGATGGGTAAGACCGCAACCCGAACGAGTGTCCTATTTATGACATGAGACAATCTGATGGTGAGGCTCCAGTAATGCTGGAGTTTTGGGGAATGCAAAGTATCCCTTCATTGCCATCGCTCCCAGGACCGCTTTGGCCCGGGATGGTTATACCTGATAGGGTCCAATCTATGGGTCAAATAGAACTGTTTGATATTTAATCTGTAAAAACCAATGACATGCTAAATTGAATTGTTAGAAATAAAACTGTTACCTTAAATGACTGATGTTTGATTGAATTGTTAGTTATACATAGCAATACTTGAAACCATTTAACTTTGACTTATACCAAATTGAATTGCTAAAAATTGAGCCGTTTGATCATTTAACTGTGTGTATCTACAAAATGTGTTTACAAATCATATATTTAATATATATGTACAAACAGGATTTGGCATGAAATAACCAATAAGGATTGGTATGCTATAAAACCAAACCAAACCGAATCAAACCAAAATATTAAAACGATCATGGTTGTTTATCTTTTAAATTTTCATTTACAAAGGAAAACTTTGAATTCGGTCATAAAGCAAAAAATATATGAAATATTTAGAAAAGTTTTAAAAAGACAAAATATGGACAGAATACAAGGTTTGTTATATAAGGAAATTCTTTGGCTTCTTAGCACTGAATAGCATTTTGCTAGTTCTTCTCGCAGACTATTGATATTAAAGTGTCTGTGTGACCATTAAGCGTGATGTTTAATAAATTAGTCCTAGCAATCCTTTCAGTTTTGCTTGGTTTCTTTTTTAATGACATAACAACCTTCGTGGGTTGTTTCATGCCAAAGCCATTCTTGTGGGACAGCAGATTTACTGTTTACTATACCATAGCTGGTGGAATACGGTGGTTCATAGCTTTCCCAAGGGTAATAGTAAAAAAGTAAATGTAATTGTACGACTGGGGTTTGAACTCGCTTACTACAACTTTGCAGCCCAGTACGTGAACCACTACGCCACATGGACTCCTTCTCATCAGTGTTGATGCGTGATGAATTTGATGTTCCTCCGGTAACCTGTTCTTAAGGTCTAGTGCTTTAATTTTGACTTAGACTTCCACCTATTTGGGTAAGAAAGTTTATTTGATTGATCGACTGTTTGTTTGGTTGGTTGGTTTTTATGGCACATCAACGATTGTGGGTCATTTTATGCCAAATACATTTTTATACATAGAATCAATTCTATTTTAAACAATTTAGTTTAGCATAAATACACAGTTTAGTTGTATTTCACCCACAGATAGAACCCTATCAGGTACTACCACTCCGGACCAGAGTGAACCGGGAAGCGATGGTAATGAAGGGGTGCTCTGCTTTCCACAAATCTCCAGCATTACTGGAACCTCACTATCAGACTGTTTAGTGTCATATCTAGGACATTCATTGGTGGAATCTTATCCCTCTGAAGAGAAGTAATCGGTGTATTCTACAGCCCCAGCCGACAGGGCAGTTGGTTGGTTTTATGGCATATCAAGCGTTTTGGGTTATTTAATGCCAAATCCTGTATATAAATTTATATCAGGTATAGATAATTTGTAAAAAGTTTTTGTTGATAACATTTTTTTTCCTTTTTGCACTCGGTTAAATGGTGTCAACTATTACCATCTAATACGAATAATTCTGTTTACTATTTATCATTTGTTTGCACAAAGTTAAATAGTTTCAAGTATTGCTATGTAACAATAACAATTTAACAGTTATTTATTTGTACACATTTAAATTGATATACCGTTGAAATTTGTCAATAGTTTGGAGGTAATTTCCTTTTTAAATGAGTTAGAACTAAATTGTTTTGCTATATCAAAAACTAATTAGAGACTCTTACCCATACGATCAGAATTTCTTATTAAGCTGCCATGACAACTTCAAAGATAGTAGTAACATTACCAAAAATTTTTCCATAATGAAAAAAACAGTATACAAAGTTCATACGGGACGTAATAGTAAATCTATAAACACCCATATATATATATATATATATATATTCATCATCATCATCATCGTGTCGCGCAGCTAGCACGGATTTCCCTGACCCTCTCTCGCCACTCGTCTTTATCGTTCATCGCTCACGGGAGGTCTTCCGGGTTACATCCTGTATCGGCACAGAGCTATTGTATATAGGTTTTAGCTTGTCGTCCAACCTTTGCTCATCCATGTGCAGGGGTCCACAGGAGTACATCACTAATGAGTTCGTCCTTACTTCTCCAGCAGTGTCCTGCATATCTGGTTTGTATAATTTGGATAGTTTTTGTGATGGGTGGTAGGTGGTCGTACAGCTGTTGTTTTGGAGGGTGTTGCCTCCAGGACTTGTTCAGTATAGTTCACAGCATCAAATCGTACTAATCCTCGGGATGACAGTTTTCTTTCACCTTTGTTCTACTCCCCCCACCACCTCTGCTTTCACTTATTTCCTCCCCTCTGCTTGCTGTCACGGTGTTTTTCTGATGAGATATAACCGAAAGGAAGAGTCCCTTCTTTTTTTTCTTTGCCAAAAAAAAAAAAAGAAAAAAAAAGAAAAAAGAAGGGAATTTAATAAATTGCTTTTATACCACTGATTTTAACATAACCACACCAGACCTGGGCGGAGAAGAAAATGAAGTTAACCGTACAAATGATTAGTCTGTATGACGTTTTTTTCGTCTTTGTTCTTCTTCCTTTCCCGCTTTTTTCGTCGCCTAATACTTTACCCCACCTATATATATATATATAATTCTTTTGCACACAGTTAAATGGTTATATATATATATATATATATATATATATATATATATATATATATATATATATATATATATATATATATATATATATAATGCAACTAAACCTGAATTAGTCCAATATAAAAAAAACCCACTACCAAACCCTCCAGGTAAATGTTTTTTTTCTTTTTCCCCTTTTTGTTTTGTCTTTTTTGTTTTCTGTTTTTTTTTTTTTTTCTTAGTGTTCAGTTTCCTTGATTTAGTCCTCATTATTGCTTACTTTCGCCACAGAAGTTTTTGAAGAGACGTAGGCAAAAAAAAAAAAAATGAAAATAAGAAAGGTCCTTTTTTAAAGCTATTCTAAAATTTAGCACCTACCAGTGTATATATACAGTTTAAAAAATTCCTTTAATAATTGAATGACCCGCTTATATATATATATATATATATATATATATATATATATATATATATATATATATATCCTATTTACCCAACCCCTCCGCTCGGGCAGGATATGACACAAGGTCAATTTTTAAGCGGAGTTTAACAGGTTTGAATTCAGAGTTTTCCTTCTCCTAGACTAGTTGCCTACCCAAGGCTGAAGAACCTAGTCTGTCCTACTATTTACCCATAGCTAGAGGGAGAATAATTGGATTCATACCTTTCCCAAGGGTATTAGTGCTATGTGAAATGCAATCAGTCTTCTTCCTTTCCCGCTTATATATATATATATATATATATATATATATATATATATATATATATATATATATATACGGATCATTAAAGGAATTCTTTGACTATCTTGCAGTTTGCAGGCGGAGATGAGCAAACCATGTGAAATTTACAGAAGAGTGTGCAATGCGTAGGAAAAAGCACGTTTTAGTTTTAAAATATTACAAATGGGCTAAACATGTGTTTGCCACGACGAACCTGGGTAAAAAAAATAGCTCATGGAGTATAAACAAACTAACTTTCCGGCAAGGAAAACGTTCCGGGTGCAGTGATCAGTAAAGAAGGTCATGATAAAAGTCTACTCGGATATAAAAAGTCCCATCACTGTTGATTTCCTTGAAAAAGGTGCAACTGTAAACAATTACAAACTCCTTGCACAAAATTCACCTTATTTATTGAACGATATATATATATATATATATATATATATATATATATATATATATATATATATATATATATATATATATTAGTTTGGGATTTTAATTGTATTTATTTGTTACATAGACTTTTTTATTTTCAGAGTCACATATTCAGTATATATATTTATTCAGCTACGCAAATTCTGAACCAAGATTACAATAATGAGCCACATATCAAGTTAATGATTTGCTAGACGTGTTACCCAAACTATCCTAGTCAACTGGGGCGTTAGAATACACTGGCTACATCTTTGCAGAGGGGTAAGATTCCCTTTCTCCAATGAGTGTCCTGGATATAACACAAAACAATCTGATGATGAGGCTACAGTAATGCTGGAGCTTTGGAGAATGCAGAGTATCCCTTCATTGCCATTGCTCCCAGGTCCACTCTATCTCAGAGTAGTAGCGCTTGATAGGGTCAAATCTATGGGTCGAATAGAACTGTTTGAAATCTAAACTGTGTGCAAACAAATGATAAATTTCATTGTTAGAAATAAAACTGTTAGATCATTTAACTGTGTATAAACAAATGACGTATGTTTAATTGAATTTTTAGTGATACATTGCAATACTTGGAACCATTTAACTGTGTGCAAAAGAATGAGCTTAGGTTCGTTTAAAAATGTTATCAACAAAATATGTTTACAAATCATATATTTAAAATATAAGTATAAAGAGTATTTGGCATTAGATAACCTATAATGTTTGATATGTCATAAAACCCAACCAAACCTAAACTCAAGTTTATGAATATAAATATGTGACTTCAATACGTGGCTTTGATACATATACATTATTTTTTACATTCTATCTCTCCATATATCGATCTAAGCCTGTTCATACGTATCCCAATGTATCCCATGTAATTCGTATTATCGAAAACACACGCCCACGCGCGCGTGCACACACACACACACACACACACACACACACACACACACATATATATATATATAAATATATTGGAAGCCTCACTTTGATCGTTCTGTTTAGAAAAAAACTCTTGAATTTCTTGCTGAGATCCAGGCTATGATTGACAACGATCCCAGGAAATCAATCAGGTTCATAGTCAGAGACATGAGAGTGTCGAAATTTCTTATCAGGCAAGTAGTGCATGATGGCATTCGGCATTTCTCATACAAGACGAGAAAGAACTTATTTTGTCCCAGGCAAGGAAGGGTATGAGAAAAGACCACACTGGAAGGCTTTTGAACAAACTTAAGCATCCTCTCCAATTCAACATGCTTTGCTTTTTCTCAGAAAAAATTCTGCCAGGATCGTGTGGCAAACTCACGGGAGAACCAGTGGCTTGCACTGTTGCCCCAAAATGTACCGATATTGAGGAAAAGCAAACGCCCAGTCCACAACATGGTCACTTGTGAGGGCGATCTTTTGCTTCTATTGATCTTCTCACATGGCCTCAGACTCAACATTGAAGTCTACGCGCTCGGAGGAGGTAATGTTAACCTGGATCGAGAGGGTGACTCCTCGAAGTCTCTAGGTTTGCCAGTAGGAATTCGCATCATACCACACAAGCAGATGAATCCAGAGTTGATTGTGAGAAATTTTTTACAACCACATCTCCCTTAACATCTTGTCGCTTATCTCACCAGATTGAAATCCCCTTGATTATAACGTATGAGGCACGGTTGAGCGAGAAACCAATAAAACTCCATGCAGCACCAAAAATAAACTGAAGGCAAGGATAACAGCGGAATTTACCAATTCATCCAAAAAGAATGTCGGAAAGGCTTTCAAGAGATTCCGAAGTCGTCTAGAGCCCATGGCTGAAGCCTAAGACGATTTCTTTGAATAAATATAATATTTCAAGATATTTTCATGCAATTTAGGTAAATATATCTGATAAAGTTAGATGTCAGGGTTATTTTTATTTTTGTAACACTTTCCTCATCGTACTCCGTATAATTTACATTAATTTGTATGTACGTAGGTACATATTTCTTTCTTCATATATATATAGTCATCCACAAAGAGACTGTTTCCTTGTATCACAATTCTTCAGTGTGGGTAGACACATGAGACGCCCCAAGCCGGGATCGAAACCAGCCTAAATTCACGTCAGGCTGACGACATACCACTAAGACAAGACTATAAATGTATATAAAACGGAAGATAATGCAATACTCCGATTGCCCGTGGTGTAACGGTCATCGTCGTAGGAAATGGACACGACGACACGAGTTCAAATCCTGGACGAGACTGATTGCATTTCACATAGCACTAATACCCTTGGGAAAGGTATGAATCCAATTATTCTCCCTCCAGCTATGGGTAAATAGTAGAGCAGACTAGGTTCTTCAGCCTTGGTAAGGCAACTAGTCTAGGAGAAGGAAAACTCTGAATTCAAACCTGTTAAACTCCGCTTAAAATTGACCGTGTGTCATATCCTGCCCGAGCGGAGGGGTTGGGTAAATATGATAATGCAATACTCCGATGCCGATTTTGACCGGCGCTAAATAAAGATGAGATACGATTACTGTTCTGCATCACATATTTTGGAACATATGCACACATTGATACATTTATTGTAATCCACCAATATTGCTTAGAACACCAGCTCACCCTCTCTCTATCTCTCTCTCTATATATATATATATATTACTGTAAACCCCAATATTTCACGGCAACGCATAATCCACTATCAGTCCTCGTTGTCAGGTTGAATCCGATTCATCATATAAAATATGAACCAGTCTACATCACCTTATAATCAGCCGCGTATGTTTTAACCATTACGGTTGTCATTAAAAAGAAAATAGAACAAAACAAAAATTATAACAAAATGCAATGTTATCGCTTCAAAAGCATCGAGAGTTGGCTTGATGTATGTCGTCATCATCGGCCAATAAAATGCTTGAAATGTAGACAGGGCGCCATTTTGGCGCCTCGTGTGGGTTAGGGTTGTTGTCTAACTGAAAAATATGGCGCATCTGTTAACATGTCAAGAAGACAAAACAACCAGATTTGGGTTGTGAGTTATTTAAATTAAAAGATGAAATCATATTTGCTGCCAGACCTTAGAGAGACCTTAACGAGTTATTATTTTTCATAAATCATCTATATTATCATTATTATCTGATGTATGAAAAGATTCACACCTACCAATCTATATATCTAACTAGCTAACTCGCTCAGTCCGTTCATATCTATCTATCTATCTATCTAGCTATCTATCTAGCTTGCTAGCTCAATCTGTTCATATCTATCTATCTATCTATCTGAGAACATTTCAACGTCCAACCTGGAATAAAAAAAGATCTCTAGGCAATAAGATAGTAATATAAATTTGAAGAAATTGATGTAAAAGTCTGAGTGAAATATATTTAGTATCTTTGTACTCTTTCAAAATATTCTTAATAGTGATGGTGTAAATTCCATGCTGACTCAGATCAATAAATTCCTTAATGAATATCTAATTTGTTGAAGGGATTCATTATCATTAATAAAATACTTTTGGTCCAATAAAGGATTTCACTTTAAATCTAATTAATAATAAATATGATGGAAGTAATAACTGCAATAGAGAATCAAATATTCAACATAAAACTCTTTACTCAAAGATTCTCGTTTTGACCACGTTTCCCTATTCGTTCTTTGGTTACCTCGAATTTTCGTTGTAAGCGTCTGATTTGATATTACAGTGTAACCCGGATATAAAAAAGTTGTCGGGACCGGAGAAGAAATTTCTTATATCCGGGTTTGGTCTATTTTATATACATTAACACAGGCTCTAATTTGGGACCAAAGGAAATATCTCTTATATAGGGTTTCTTATAACGAGTATCTTAAATAGGGTCTCTTACATAATGGTCTCTTATATCGGGTTCTCTTATATCCGGGTTACACTGTACAAAGAAAAAAAATTTCCTTGGTAAAAGTTATCCAATTTTTCCTTTAATTTTGAGTTGTGCTCGCAAAAGTGTAACACGTAGTGTAACTGCGAATAAAAAGCCAAAGCAAAGGTTTGTCTCTCAGTAAAAATTCAGTTTTCAAATTAAAATTGTTTCCAACTTCTTGATAACTCGCATGACATCATTAAGACATGAAAATATACAAACTTATACTTTACCGTGAAAATTTACTCAAAACATTTTGTATCGCCATTAAATTTTCAAATTAGAATTATTTTACAAACATAGTTTGACTTTTCCGTTTAGTGGCCTATTAATCTTAGTGGGTTATTTAACATCAAAGGAATTCTTGAAGAAGAACAGTAATCATATTTACCAACCCCTCCACTCGGGCAGGATATGATACAAGGTCAATTTTTAAGCGGAGTTTAACAGGTTTGAATTCAGAGTTTTCCTTCTCCTAGACTAGTTGCCTCACCAAGGCTGAAGATTCAGTCTGCCCTACTATTTACCCATAGCTGGAGGGAGAATAATTGGATTCATACCTTACCCAAGGGTATTAGTGCAATGTGAAATGCTATCAGTCTCGTCCAGAATTTGAACTCGTGTCGCCGTGTCCATTTCCTGCGACGATAACCATTACACCACGGGCACTTCCACTAAAGTAGAAGAACAGTGATAATATTCAACTGATAGTTGATAGGATAAGAGTGTTCATACATTTCTCACTTAGTCCGAAAGAGAACTTAAAAGCGCCTCTGGAGTTTAATCTTCTTGGCTGCACTTTAGCCACAGCACAACAGACATTCCTCCGTTTACAAACCTAATTATCTAGCATTTTGTTTATTCAATTCAATAATGATACAACTATATAAAAAGATTTTTTAAAAATTGTGATATTCTGACAATTAGAAAAACTCTGTTAAGATTTGAACCCGTAATTTTTTCTACTTAACAGGAAGATCATTACCTCTTTGGCACGATGAGTAATCTAGATTAAGATCTTAAATAATTCTCTGAATATTAGTTTCCGATCTACCACTTGGTAATGAGATACTGAAAGATATGATAAAATGTAACGTTCGTAGAGAGGGACAAATGAAGAATAAATAACATTACAGATAATTATTCTACCCACGTCTTGTCAACATCAGCATTATTATTGTCAGTGTAATTAGAGTAATCAGTTTATGTTATCTTTATAACCAGACGAAAGATGAAGTCTGATTCTTGCAGTGGCGATACGGATATGATGCTGATTAAACAAATAGGCTGCTGGATGAGTTAAATGCTGTATTTTAGAGCTGAATACGAACAAATAATTAGATGGGTAGTGGTTCCGTGATTCTTAAGAATTTTTAGAAAATCACATTTTTAATACTAAGGATAAAAATCACATTTTTAATGCTAAGGATGAAACAATTTTGATCCTTCATGTAACGTCGATATATATAGAAATGTTAAATTGCAGAGATGTACAGTACCGGCTCATTGGTCATACCAAATATTTTTAAAAAATGGTACTTGATACTTCCTTGCTTAACACTCATCAATATAAGGTATTATCAAGGTAAAGTGGAGCAATCCAGGGAAAGGAGTAGCGCCCTTCCCTACACCTTGGTGTAGTAGCTATTGAAAAGGGAACCTTCAGGTCGCCCTCGACTACGGTCGCCAACTTTACTTACAACAGTGCCAAGATGATTTGCTAACATAATGGACTGAAGCCCAAATGGCTAGGGCTGTAGAATACACTGGCTGCAATCTCTGCAGAGACTCCTCCACCAGTGAGTGTTCTAGAAATGACACTAAACAACATCTGATGGTGAGGCTCCAGTAATGCTGGAGAACCTCTTCATTGCCATGGCTCCACTCTGGCCAGGAGTGTGAGCACCTTATAGGGTCCTTCCTATAGGTCAAATAGAACTGTTTGATATTTAAGCTGTGTGCAAACAAATGATATATGCTAAATTGAATTGTTAGAAATAGAACCGAGTGGTTATTTAACTGTGTATAAGCAAATTACTGATGTTTAATTGAATTATTCGTTATAAATAGCAATACTTGGTATCATTTGACAGTGTGCAAATGAATGAATAGTGTTGAATAGAATAATTAATGTTAAATAGTAACTCTTGAAACCTCTTCACTGAGTGCGAACAAATGATTGATGATCAATTGATATATTAGAGTTTGGTTACAATCATTGAAGCCATTTAACTGTGTAGAAACAATAGCAATACTTGTGTGCAAACAAATTCTAAGTCATTTAAAAATAAAATTACCGACTAACTATTCACTTGTAAGTGATATAAGATATATATGTGATATAAGTGATATAAGATATAAATGTGATATAAGGGATATAAGATATATATGCGATATAAGTGATATAAGATATATATGCGATATAAGTGATATAAGATATAAATGTGATATAAGTGATATAAGATATATATGTGATATAAGTGATATATGTATAACTATTTACTTGTGTGCGACCAGAAGGCGTTCATAAACAATTATGAATACTTAGTGTATTTCACGAATGTTGGTAATATCCGAATAATTTTTACTAAATCCTAAAGTGAAAGTTCAAAAACTAACTCGTAGATAAATTACCGCCTTTCATTAGAAATTACCAAAAATTCTCAGCTTTAGGTCAACGGTGTCTCAAGAAATATCTAATCTCTTTTTTTCTTTCTTGTTCTTTCATATCTCAAACTTAAAGTGCGATATCGTTGTAAGCGAGTTCAAACTCAAGTCATGCTTTTGTGCACACTTTGGACTTAGTGCCTTTGGGAAAGGTATGAACCCCCTTATCCGCTGGGCCATGGGTTAAACAACACTACTTCTGTTGTTCAACAAGGATGGCTTTGGCATTAAATAACCTAATAAGGTTGATATGTCATTAAACAAAGGAACCATCATTTTGTTCATTAAGAGGAGAGTGTGATGCTGCACAAGTTTTTTTTTTTATGAGTAGAAAAGAATAAAAAGAAGCTTTTAACCCATTGAAATAAAAGATTACAAATAATCTCCTTCCTAATGCTTAACCCCCCGAGAGATTAGAAAAACGTATGGAATTTACTAGTGGAGCCTGACATTGAATAATATCTATTAAATTAATCTTGTAGGTTAGTGTTGTGGGTTCGATTTTTATCAAATATATCACTATTCATTTGAACGAAACATAAAATAGATCGTATTTCATGCATGAATATTTTGTTTAGGTTGGTTGGTTGGTTGGGTTTAATGGTATATCAACCTTTGTGGGTTATTTAATGATATTTACCTAACCCCTCCGCTCGGGCAGGATATGACACAAGGTCGTTTTTTAAGCGGAGTTTAACAGGTTTGAATTCAGAGTTTTCCTTCTCCTAGACTAGTTCCCTAACCAAGGCTGAAGAACCTAGTCTGCCCTACTATTTACCCATAGCTGGAGGGAGAATAATTGGATTCCTACCTTTCCCAAGGGTATTAGTGCTATGTGAAATGCAATCAGTCTCGTCCAGGATTTGAACTCGTATCACCGTGTCCAAATCCTATTATACATACTTGTGTGTGTGTGTGTGTGTGTGTGTGTGTGTGTGTGTGTGTGTGTGTGTGTGTGTGTGTGTGTGTGTGATTTGCAAACGAATGGTTTGGAGGTAACATTTCAAACAAGCCAAAGCTCTTTATTTAGGTTGGTTGGTTAGGTTTTATGGTATATCAACCCTTGTAGGTTATTTAATGTCAAATCCTATATATACGAATATATATATATATATATATATATATATATATATATATATATATATATATGTGTGTGTGTGTGTGTGTGTGTGTGTGTGTGTGATTTGCAAACGAATGGTTTGGAGGTAAGATTTTAAACAAGCCAAAGCTCATTTCTTTGCACACAAATACATGGTTTCAAGTGTACCAATCTAATATGAATAATTCTATTTAGTATTAATCATTTATTTGAACAGAGTGAAATGGTTTCAAGTATTTCTATCTAAGAATAATAGTTTTATTTGCGCACAGTTAAATAAATGGTTTCTATTAACGCTGTCCAACACTAACAATTCAATTCTACTTTCATTTGTTTACGCACAGTGTAATGGTTTGAAAGTTCTATTTGACCCATTGAGGGGACCCTAACAAGTACTACCACTCTATTTCAGAATAGACCTGGGAGTAATGGCAATGAAGTGGTACTCTCCGAATCTTCAGGATTGGAGCCTCACCATCAGATACAGTTTAATGTCATAACCAGGACATCCGTTGGGTGGAGTCGGTCTTATCCTTCTGCTGAAGTGCAGTTAGTATATTTTATAGCCTAAGCTCTGGGCTTATTTTGTTTAAAAACAAAAATTCCAGGTAGAGTTCAACAAAAGAAAGGATGTCACCTTATTTTCAGAGCCAGGTTATTAAGATCAACTGATATCGTTATCAAATATCAAAAATAGTGTCCTACTTTGGCCTTTCTCGAATAACAAGGAAGTGTAAATTTTCAGCTGTCGATTTGGTAGTAATATAATATATTCCCGTTGATTTGTTTTGGTTCAGTTTCTTTCTTCAATATATCAACCTTCGTGGGTTATTTAATGACAAAAATATCCCTGTAGAAGGACAGTGGCAGTACTATTTAGAATAAAGGGGTTCATATTTTGCTCGGGGTTATGAGTCCGAAAGTGAAAGTGACTGGAATTCGAACTTGCTTACTTCGAGGCCGCAATCCTGCACGTTGACCACTACGCCACTGGACCGCTATCCAATATATTAAAAAATTTTAAATGTCTTTTTCTACAAGCTAAAAATATATTGTAATTTAATTAATGGTTTTTCAAGAACTTATTACTTCAGTTTACTTTCTGTGAAACATTTGAATAGATCTATTTTGCTTATTGCCTTGGAATTGAGTTGTAGCTGAGAGGTGAGGAAACGAACTTGAAAAATTTCTGACGATAAAGAATTTTTTGAAGACGTATAAAACATTTTTGAACGCACATGAAACATTTTTGAACGTGCATAAAACATTATTTAACAAGCATAAAACATATCTGAAAATGCATAAAACATTTTTGAACGCACAGAAAACATTTTTCAATGCGTAAAAAATATTTTTGAATTGGCATAAAATATTTTGAAGACATATAAAACATTTTTGAATGAGTGTAAAACAATTTCAAACAAGCATAAAATTTTTTTGAACGAACATAAAAAAAAATTCAACACATAAAACATTATATCTCGCATAAAATTTTTTGAACGTGCATAAAACATTTTTAAACCCTTATAAAACATTACACCGAGCATAAAACATTTTTAAACGCCAATAAAACATTTTTGAACGCGCATAAAACATTTTTGAAACAGCATAAATTTTTGGAAGATGTATAAAACATGATTTAGCGTGCATAAAACATCATTGAGCGAGCATAAAACATTTTTAACGAACATAAAACATTTTTAACCCGCACGAAATCTTTTGAACGCGTATAAAACAATTGAACGCGTATAAAACAATTTTGAACGCGCATAAAATATTACAGACCGAGCATAAAACATTTTTGAACTAGCATAAAATCTTTTGAACATATATAAGATATTTTTGAACGAGTATAAAACATTTTTGAACGCGTATAGAATAAATTTTTTTTTCATAGAACCTGTTCTTTAAAAACTTTAAAGGTGCACCATTTTATGATAAAAAAATAGTTAATGAATAAAAATGGATTACTATATTTCCCTGATTGCTTTATGGCTGTTTTTCATTAATAATAAAAGACGAACAAAGAATTAGCTTGACTTGAAGCTTTATTCATAAATGACTCAACTGAGATCAGTTCGGTTAGAGATTGTTTTCATATATATAGGTGTCTGATCCAATGAAAACAACTTTGGTTGACTTTGGCACATAGCCAATTAGATTTTATCACTATTATGATTTAGTCACAAAGAATACCTCTTGAATAAAAACAACCTTTTGGTGCCTAAAGTATGTTGCTTATTTCGTTTAAAGGTTAATTCAGCACTGCTTCTTTTTTAAAAATCTTCAAGAGATCAAATCTTTTGGGCAAGAGTTTCTATGTTGGTTGCGTCTACAATTAATCGTAGTTGTACAACACAATACCCTAGTTTAGTAAATATCTCCCTTATTTTTTCCTGGTTTAAACCAAAAGATCACCATGTTATAATATTGGTTATTGATATCAACAATGTTTTTTAAATCGAAGGATTTGCTAGGATTTCCTGTAACTGGTTTCTCGGGGTGAAAAAGTCAGTCGCTAAACTAACTCCGAGAAACTAACTTGAAAAATGAGGTCCATCTGGGGTCGACATTCTTTGATGAATTAATGTAGTTCTTCAGTGTGAATTCTTACTCATCGAGTCTATTATGTTCGGCCATCAGAAATAGCCACCCCCTTCATAAAATGCATGTGTGTGCACGCGTGAATGAGCGGGTATTTGCGTATTGGTGTGTAAGTAATGTGGGTAAATGATTGAAATTATCTGTCATAGAGAGGAGAGGAAAAGTATACCACTTGTGCGCGTGCGCTATTTTCTTGCTTGCTCACTTCCTGTTTCTTTCGTCCCGTCAGGTGCCATGACTTTGAACATTCGTCAGACGTGCAGACTTTTAAGACGGTGGACAAGGAAAAACTCGAAGGACCACCATCACAGACGATGGACTTGGTGAAGATTTACCGTTTCCGGTGTGTTTTAAACCCTTATCCGTCTTAACTAACCTGGGACGTTCTGATTAAATCCAGTTATTCATTAATCACAAAAAAAGTCAACGAGGAGCGCACTAAATTTATTATTCTTTTTATTCATTATTTATTTATTTATTCTTTTTTTTTTTTTGATATTAGGTTATTATCCGTTTGGAATTGTTAATCTATTTTTGCATTATTTATCAAATAAATAATGTATTTAACCTTAAATTCTAAGTTTGTTCACGCGGCAGATATGCGAGCGGGGTAGGTAAGATTATGTTATTTGGTCTAATGGCATATCAATCCTTGATAGGTATTTTGATAGGTATTTTAAGCCAAATACAATATATATATATATATATATATATATATATATATATATATGAAAAGTAAATAAAGGATTGTAATCCGACAATATCTAGAAAAATTGATAACAACGATCCAAGTGGAAGGAGAGATTTATTGAGGTCGACACTATAGCATTTCGGTTCTACTGAACCATCATCAGGACCATGAGGGGTGATATTAACGATTCTAAGTCAACGATGGATGTTTAAAATGCAAAAAAAAAAAAAAAAAAAAAACCTAGTGAATCAGCGTTTGTTGTTTTAAATTACATCATTTGACTTATTAGGAATATTGTATAGAATTTATGTTACGTATGTTTACCGAGAAAGATTTCGAGCTATAAGGAAGAAAAAGGAGAAGAAAAAAGAAAAAAAAAAAAAAAAAAGAAAAATAGAAAGCATAAAAATTATGATAATTGTGAAAATATTAACTAATGATGAAATATATTGTAGCAATTTAAAATTGATTTGCTTAAGTAAGAAGAAATATCATAAAAGCCAGGACGATTATTTAGGGAATTAAAGAATGAGATTAGAACCGAAATTGTGTCGACCTCAATAAATCTCTCCTTCTACTTGGATCGTTTATATATAATCAGCCATTTGTATAGTGGGTAGAGTATTTGCCAATGGTCCGGGAGATCCGTTTTCAATCCCAGGTCGAGTCATACCAAAGACTAAAGAAATGGTATTTAATGCGTCTTTGCTTAACAATCAGCTTTATAATGTACATATCAAGGGTAAGTGGAGCAATCCAGGGAAACCTCAGTGAAGTAGCTATCGAAAAGAGAGCCTTTGAGTCACCCTCGATTATAGTCGGCCAAATACAACTCATATATATATATATTATAAGAGAATAGATTTTAGGTATCTTTATTTTTAAACGAGTTAGAGTTCATTTATTTGCACACAGTTAAATGGTTTTAATCATGTCTATTTAACATAGATAATTCTATCTAATATTAATCATTTATTTACACAGTTAAACGTTTTCCCGTGCCGCTATTTAATTTTGATATTTCTATTCATCGATTATTCTAATCTAAAATGAACTACTTACACCCACACCGCTACATGGTTTCAAATAACAAATAATTATCCTTAGTAAATGGTTCAACAGTTTTCTTTAACTTATAGATGGGAACCTAACAGGTACTACCACTCCGGTTCAGAGTTGACATTTGAATAACGATAATAAAAGAGTGTTTCAAGTATTTCTATCTAACACTAATAATTCTGTTGAATATTGATCATTTATCGGCTCATTGTTCTAGTGGGTAGAGTGTTCGCCAATGGTCTGCGTCATACCAAAGACTTTTAAAATGGTATTTGATACCTCCTTGCTTAACACTTAGCAATATAAGGTATGTACTAAGGGCAGAGTGGAGCAATCCAGGGAGAGGAGTAGTGCCCTCCTTTACACCTTGGTGTAATAGCTATTGAAAAGGGAGCCCTCGACTACGGTCGCCAACTTTACTTTTTATTAATCCTTTGTTTCCACCAATTTTGATAGTTTCAAGTATTGCCGTCATAGCACGTGACTCTTAGCCACCGCCTTCTAACACTTTTAAAACAAAAAGGGTAGACATTTGTTTGCCACAGGAGCATTTTAAAAATACAGCCGGGGCAATCCTTTTGGTACTCGTGTTTGAAAGGAACAACTGATTAATCAGATAGGGCCTCTCCGATCACGCGTCTAGCTCTCAGTAAGGGTCAAAGTAGAGAGTTGCAATTCACTTGAATACTTTGGTTGCTGGGTAACGAACTTTTCAGCCACTAGGATCTCGTTCTAAAGCATTACGGTATGTTATTCACGGCCAACAGGTGACCTCGTTCGAGTGGAGTGGAGGTAATACCCCCTCTGCAAAGATGCAGTCGGCGTATTGTACAGTCCCAGCAGACTGGGCGGATGCAAGTGTAAATTAATAAGACTGTTGCTTTCAACAGTTATTAACTGTATTTTGATCTTTTTGTTTCGCGAGATAATGTTTGATCTACATCTATCTTATTAATATTCACTAATAAAGTATATGCCCGTGGTGTAATTGTTATCGTCGTAGGAAATGAACACGGCGACACGAGTTCAAATCCTGAACGAGACTGATTGCATTTCACATAGCACTAATACCCTTGGGAAAGGTATGAATCCAATTATTCTCCCTCCAGCTATGGGTAAATAGTAGGACAGACTAGGTTCTTCAGCCTGGGTGAGGCAACTAGTCTAGGAGAAGGAAAACTCTGAATTAAAACCTGTTAAACTCCGCTTAAAAATTGACCTTGTGTCATATCCTGCCCGAGCGGAGGGGTTGGTAAATAGGATAAAGTATATTATATTGAAAAGTACATATCCGCGGTCGATATCTTGCGTACTTTTAATTTCAAGTTCAAGATGAACCCCACCCAACAAATGTCCTCGATATGACACTAAACAATCTGATGGTGAGGCTCCAGTAATGCTGGAGCTTTGGGGAATGCGAGTACCCCTTCATTACCATCTCTCCCAGGTCTACTCTACCTCAGAGTAGTAGCACCAATCTATGGGTCACATAGAACTAAACTGTATATTCATGCTAAAAATAATTATTTGAAATAGAACTGTTTTTAACTTTTAAACTGTGTACTTATGTTAAACTGAATTGTTTTAAATAAATCTGTTTTTACATTTAACTGTGTGTAAACAAAAAACTGTACTTATACGAAACTGAATTTTGAAGTCTGAAATAAAACTGTTTATATATATATAAATGGATCTGGCGTTCAATACCTACAATAGTTTGATATATCATAAAACCAAACTAAACCAAACCAATTTACAAAACATTATTTTATGTAAAAAATTTATGCAAAGATTTAAATTTCTGAGCTGCTTTCAATTTTATTGTGATTTTCTTAAACACAAAAATTGGATCAGAGTACGTCACGTGATGTCGTATTTAGCAAGTTATAATTAGTGAGTTCCATTCTCACGAAGCTTCATATATCCCTGGCCTTGTTCTCAGCAAAGTTAAGCTTAGTAAATTACAACACGCAAAATTCAACCATTAAGTTGTAAATTGAACTGGAAACTGCTTTATTCTGTAAGCATCTTGATGCTATATGATGATATGTACGGTTTCTGTTGTGTTTCATTAAAACACATACCACAAACAGAAATCGGATAAATCATTTATTTAATTATTCTAAAACAAAACATAAAACAGAAAACTACTCTTTTAAGCATAAAGAGTATTTATTCATAAAATTGGATAACCAATAATAAAAATAATGATTATTTCATTGATGAATAAGAAAGAAAAAATATATTTGGCATACATCCAACAAAAGATGCAAAGGAGTCATAAAGAAAATTCAGCCTACATGGGGACTCGAACCCCAGACCCTCAGATTACTTACAATATGTACTATTCTTAAAAGTCTGATGCTCTACCGACTGAGCTATGCAGGCTTCCATCAAACACAAAATGTGTTGTGATATTTATTATATTTAAACATATTCAAGCTGACGAAGGACAATGTAAATATTTTCACCATAAAAATTTCCAAACAAAACAACCGCAACGCAACGTCAATCCAAAACTACAACCGATTCCCATAGCGTTTTACAAATAAATAGATAGATAAATAAATAGATAAATAAATAAATAGTCTGATTCATAATGGATTTGAAAAACTGCGAGGATAATTTGCTGCTTGAGTTATGTAGGATATCGACCCTCCACCCTCAAATCGAAAAATACTGGAATTTATCATTATCACCTTTGGGTTTTATTTCCTATATACTGTGTACTGGGAACTACAGTTTTGTAAGTATCAGATTGGTTGCTGAGATCAATTCTTGTTTGGACGTCATAATCGGTTAATTAAACAAAACAAAAAAATTACACAAGCATGACGTCACAATCTTTTGAACGGAGTCTTTTTTTTTCTTTTTTTGTAATTCAGAGTTTTCCTGTTGGGTCGCATTCGGTAGGCCATCGTACCTCTGGGCAGTTCTGCCGGGTGTGCCTCGGCACTGGAGAGTTCCTTCGGCCTCAGGGGGCCATCCCCCCAGGCTTTTACGCCCTTCAGGGGGGTTATTGCCTGGCGCCTGAGGCGCCCCTAAGGGGAATGCTGACTGGGCCGAAGGTATTTTTGGCCTTGCCGGACGCGTGTGGGCTCCGGCCCTGCGACCGGACCCACCTTAAAAACGGCCTTGTGCCACATTCGTGCGTTGGTGGGACGTATGATAAATAACAGAGTTTTCCTTCTTCTAGACCAGTTGCCATACTAAGCTTAAAGAACAGGCTTCCCTACTATTTACTCATAGCTGGAAGAAGAATACTTGAATTCATACCGTTTCCAATGTTGTTAGCACAATGTGAAATGCAGAGAGTCTCGTCCAGGATTTGAACTCGGGTCACCGTGCCCATTTCCTTCGATTATAACCGTTACAACTCGAGCGCCTGGAAATAAATATAATTACCTTTAAAATATCCCTCCAGCAATGGATTAAATAATATCACTTCAGCTCTTCTAAAGTGATGGCTTTGGCATTAAGTAACCCACGTAGATTGATATGCCTTTAAAACAAAGAAACCAAACGAAACCTTTAAAAACATAACTTTCCTGTAACCTTTTATACACGTGATGATTTATATAATTTTTAACGATGTGTCTCTCGGGGTCTTATTTTTGCGACACCTAAAAAGAGACATCTCAATTATTAGCTCGTTAGGCTGAGTTGGTTGGGTTTTATCATATTTACCAACACCTCCGCTCGAGCAGGATATGACACAAGGTCAATTTTTTTTTACCAAGGCAACTACCAAGTCTGCCCTACTATTTACCCATAGCTGGAGGGAGAATAATTGGATTCATACCAAGGGTATTAGTGCTATGAGAAATGCAATCAGTCACGTCCAGGATTTGAACTCGTGTCGCCGTGTCCATTTCCTACGACGATAACCATCACACCACGGGTTTTATGGTCTATCAACCCATGTAGGTTATCGACTTATCTTCAAGCTGATGAGATATAGAAATATTAAAAAGAATATAACACTAATGCATAACTTTTTATAAAGTATTTATTTACCCAACCCTTTCGTCACGGGAAGGATGGGACACAGTCATTTTTTAAACGGGGTTATGCTGCTTTGAATTCAGTTTTCCTTCTCCTAGACTAGTTGCCAAATGAAAGCTAACGAACTCATTTTCCTAATCTAATCATGGAAAAAACAAATTACAGACGTTATAAAATTTTACAATTTGTCACTAGAGTTGATCGGGGTGGAGAGATTCCTTTTTAAAATCATCTTCGGATTTGGCCAATAGTGTCGGGGATACTTTACAGGAAGTTTAAAGTTCAGTTTGAAGTGTTTCCGGAATCATGAGTTTCCGGAAATCTTTTGAGAAATATGCAACTGCACTAAGAAAATACTTCATCTATGGACAGGTTAATGGGGTTCACCCTCTCCTCAAACCTCAAAGCGATGAATGAAAGATAGATGGAAAAGAAAGTTCATTTTTTCATGTAATTATCAGCATTATTCTACACTTATTTTCTGGTGTAGTTGATTTTATATGACTAGATTTTATCCTCTTGGGTTGCTGAAAAGTTCATTCTGTTTTAATCGTTAAACGGTATAAGTAGTGTTTAATTTTAACCAAAACTTATAAATTTTTAGCGTTTGGTGAAATAGTTATTGTTTAGCGAGGGGGAACCATTTTGTAGCCAGAGTTTTTGTGGGATGATTTTAGCTGGAGAAGTTGGTTTGTTAGTTACGAGGGAAAGTTGTAACGTATGTGTGTTTACGTTGAGTTGTTTCCTCGCTTAGTGTTGTTAGGCCCTCGCTAATTGGTGTGAAATAAAAGGTAGAATGATGAAGAAGTAAGATGGCGATAGTCGAAAGGTGTTTTTAGAAATAGGTTTTTATTTGCAGTATGGAATGTTGGGTTTGCTTTTGGTGTTGCAAGACTCGTGAAGGGTTGTGAGTATTGAGACGAAATTGAGTTATGAGAAGTTGAGAAGGTTGAGGTGGCAGCGTGTGTCGTCGGACGTGTGAGGGATTGTGTTTTTTGGCATTTTTGTCGAAAGACATGTTGCAGTTGTAGGAATTGAACTTTGGGTGTCACCGTGAGTTTCGTGTCTGGTATTTGGGGAGAGTAGGCGTTATCTCCATGCGTGTCGAGAGCGAGATTACGCTCAGATCGACATAGCCAATTTTGGGGTGACATAAAGTTGTGCCTGTGCGAGGCATGTTGAATGCATCTAATTTATATTGAACTGGGATTCCTCGTAAGGAATCCATAAATTAGATGGGTTCCCTCGTGTATCCATGTTGCTGCTGCTGCTATTTTAGAGCTGCAGTGAGATGTTTGCGCTGGGCGGCGTTGTCCAGCTAAAAAGCATCGCTATTGAAGAACGGCCAGTGTGATATCTGCGCTGGTCGGCGTTCTCCAGCCAAAGAGGGTGTTGTTTGGCAGCTTATCCGATTTGCTAGCCGGAAATGAAGGTCCGGGATGAATAGAATAAGTCATCCTGATTGGGTGAAATTAAGTGTCGAATTAAATTTGCGCGCCAAACCAAAATACGAAATTTTCCCCTTCTCTACAAATCCTATTGGCTGTGTTGTCAAGTTTGATCGGAGCTTGGTTCGTAAGTATGATTGTTCGAGTACACGTCAGTCTATAGTTGAATGGAAAGAGAGAGCAGAAGTAGAGCGTAGATTGAGATAATGATCAAGATATTCTTGCTTCGTTTAACAAGAAAGAAAGAAGTTCTATCGAAAGAGAGGATGAATGTGCTGAAAGATGGGTGCTGGTTTCGATCCATGAATAAAGCCTGAAACGTCAATTTGGTTGAGAAAAGCATCAATCTGACCCTCAAATGGCATTATTTACCAACCCCTCCGCTCGGACAGGATATGACACAAGGTCAATTTTTAAGCGGAGTTTAACAGGTTTGAATTCAGAGTTTTCCTTCTCCTAGACTAGTTGCCTAACCAAGGCTGAAGAACCTAGTCTGTCCTACTATTTACCCATAGCTGGAGGGAGAATAATTGGATTCATACCTTCCCCAAGGGTATTAGTGCCATGTGAAATGCAATCAGTCTCGTCCAGGATTTGAACTCGTTTCGCCGTGTCCGTTTCCTATGACAATAACCATTACACAACATTAGTATTGTGCTCACTGTATTTATTTCATGCATTCGTTAAGCCTCTCCAACATAAGCTTAACATGACCCAATGTCGATTTTTAAGCTGAGTACATTTGGTTTAGATTCAGAGTTTTCCTTCTCCTAGACTAGTTGCCTAACCAAGGCGGAAGAACCTAGTCTGTCCTACTATTTACCCATAGCTGGAGGGAGAATAATTGGATTCATACCTTCCCCAAGGGTATTAGTGCCATGTGAAATGCAATCAGTCTCGTCCAGGATTTGAACTCGAGTCGCCGTGTTCCTTTCTCTACGACGATAACGACTACACCACGGGCACCTCCTGACCCTCAAATGGTAGGCTAAAATTGAATGTGTACCGTTGGATCTTCGATACTGTTCGTTAAAGTAATCTTACTCACCAAGGCCACAAGTGAAATATTAATTCAAAGTAGGTTGGGTACCCTGAGGAAGTTAGAACAAAGGCTGATCGGAAATATGACGCTGGTCACAGCAGACCGAAATTTGGCTGATAAATTAACCAGTGCCGCAAAGTTGGTTTGACTATGAAGAAGAAAGCTGAAGCTGTGCCGTCGGTGTGAGCGACCTCTGTAAACGAGATAGAATCTGGCCAAATAATGGCCATACACTTAATGCCGTGGACATCCAGAAGTGAAGTACCTCCCAACAAGAAATGGAATAGCAGTGTGATGTCATAGAAACATTAAAAGGGTTGCGGCTAAAATACAGTAACCTATCTAGGAAGCTGTGCACCGGTACAATGTGACCTCCAAAAAACGACACCTCGCGCTCGCCATAAGAAAATGCCAGTTGCCTTATCAGTCATACGACCCAATATTATGAGAGTCTGTTCTTGTCACCAAGCTTAAATTTACCATTGATGGCAATTAAGAGGTAATTTTATTTAAATTTTATCGGACATTTTCACAATAGTGTTACATATTTTGGTGCAATATTTTTGAATTTGGATGCGCTATCAGAGTTTGGGGTACTATTCACTGCATTTTGTTTGATATCAAAGAATAGGATTTCTTTTTTATATCAACGTAATATACCTTGCAATTAGGTTGTCGCATACCTTCTTTTAGAAAGAAATTCTCGACTATTAAATCCTCCTGGAGAAGTAAAAAATTGTATTAGAATAAGTTCTGTTCCCAAATCAGATTAGTTGAAGGTAACTTCTGAGCAAAAACTACCAGAAATAACTTTAAAAATGGCGTAATATTCCATCGAAATAACGCTAGGTGGCGTTTTTTGAGCTGGCAAAAACTGCTACTGCTTGGTTGGGAAGTTTTTACTCATACACCATATTCCCCACATAATGTATCGTTAGATCAACTAGTATGATAAGTGTTTAATAAGAATAGATTTTGTAGATGTATTTTCCCGCGATATGTTGAAGTCAACCAGAGTTGTCTCCCCTTGGATCAGCCACCTATATATATCTTTAAAATGCTCCACTCAAACTCACCATAGTTGTGTTATACAGGATGCGACAGAAATACCAAACACATTTTAAACTGTCACTTCTGTGATGCTAGTAAACTTTGGTAAATAATAATAATAACTCCATCTAGCTTATATCTTACCATTTTTTAGATACTATCAGTTAGGATCATAGTTTGGACGAGTGTATACTGAACGTTTGTTGTTGAAGCATTTTTAAGACTGATGAATCTGTAATTACTACACAAATGACGTTTTTGTGCCCATTTCAATTTACGTTGTGATGATACTATTCCTGATAGAAAATCGATACTACTATAGGTTGAAAATTCTATCCAGAACAACATCATTCCTATGTAACATGAAATGAGAGCGAAAAACTGTGTAGTAATAAGAGATTTACAAGTCTTATAAAATGTTTCAACGGAAAAACTTACAGTGTGCACCGGTCCGGGCCATAATTAAAACTGGTAGGACATTATCTAAATGGAGCTACTATTGCTACTGGCTTAAGTTCACTTACACCACGCAAGTGACAGTTTAAAATGAGGGAGCTATTTTTTCTGAAGCCTGTATTTAGATAAAGCTTTCAAACTATTACCTAGTTCGTTTCTTATGACATCTGGGAGAAGGCATCAATTTTTTTCCTTTTTAAAAAGCCTGGAACATTTCTCTGCCCCTTCGACGTTCATTATCATAATTACGAGATCCACCAAAGAAAAATTACAGCGATGATACTTTGCAATTACACCGTATTATTAAAATATCAAAACTTCGTATTTTAATTTTCCTGAATATTAAACTGAAGGTAAAATTAAGCACACGATAATTAATTCTGTGTATTGTCTCCTTGCAATAAATGAAAACAATAAATAAGATTTATTTTAATACGCACGTATCTAAACAAATCTTGTAAATTTTGATAAATTATTACTTTACGAAAGAGGTTTTTTAATCAGGTAAAAAAAAAAAACATAAAAAGATATGATAAAAAAGGTATCTTTTTTATCATATCTTTTTATGAAAGAAAAAATAAATTAGGAAAAAATAAATTAGGAAAAAATAAATTAGGAAAATTAGGAAAAAATAAATTAGGAAAACGAAAGATTTACATATGAATTTGAAATTATTTACCGAATCAATCGTAATTTAAGAATTCCCTTTTCACAATAAATAAGGGTTCACAATTCAATAAAAATGAAGATCATAGCCAAAAACACTAATTGAATAATGGCAATAAGTAGCGTTTGATATTCAAACAAATATAGCAAATATATGTCACATAAAAAACTTATATAATTGAGTTTATCTTAATGTAAGTACGAGTACTCAACAACGTTGGGCAAGCATTAGTCGACTAGACACCTATAAAGCCAGGGAGATATCTTTTGAGAAAAAGGAGGGTTTTATATGCCATCAAATATAGCAGATTGTCGACAGATTATGCTTAAATTCTGATGAGATTGAAGAAATGGGGCGGAAGTTTTTGCGGCAGGAACGTGTTTTTATTCTATTCTGTTACTTACGAAGAAAACGTATTTTTAATGTGCTTCGTGGTACGAACCAAATGTGTATATAATAGAAAGAGTCTTGCCCACTTATTGACTGATATACATGCACAAATGCATACTTAAAGTAAGAAACCTGCTTATGAAAACTCGAGCTTGTATAGGTGTTAGCATGTTGGTCACATTATCCATTGAGACTAAACTTAATCCTTACTGAAGCGTTCGTAAAATATAGGGTAGAAAACAGTAAAATCTAGAAACAATAATTCCGTGTACGGCATTTAATTGTTAACAGTTGCTAATTCAAAGAAAAGCAAAGACATTCAACAAAAAAACAAAAACAAAAACAATGTATGTTTTTAAAAATTACATATACTCAACTTACAGAAACAGGAAAAAATTTGCTCAAATAAGTCGTGCTTATCATTGAAGACGTCTGCAGGGCCAACTTCGGAAGTGACTGTCAGGATTGGGATATTGTCTTACATGCTGGCCACCAGGACCACAATAGTGATTTTCATTGAATTGTTGGGATTGTTTGGCGGTTGGTTGCTTTCCTATTCGACGACGCACCAGACGTAATAGTTCCGGGGTATTTGTTGTCCGCCCCACCTTACGGGCAAGTATGGCACAAGGCCTTTTTTTAGGTGGGACCGGGTGCAGGGCCATAGCCCACACGCGCCCGGAGTTCCCAAAAATGCCCTCGGCCCCGTCGGCATTCCCCTTGTTAGGGGCGCCTCAGGCGCCGGGCAATTAACCCAACCCCCCTAGAAAGGGGGTAAAAGCCTGGGGGATGGCCCCCTGAGGCCGAAGGAAAATAATCGCAGTCACCAAGCCACACCCGGCCGGATCCGCGCCCCGATAGCACGGCCGACTGAAATGATGGGTTGGTGACCGGTGACGTAATAGTTCCGGGGATTCAAAGTTGAAGAACTAGGAAGCTATATACAAGAGATTCTCTCTCCCCCTCTCTCGCCCTCTATTCACCTTCCCCTCCTCCTCTCTCTCTCTCTATCAACACAACCACGTATAGTGAACATTTTCACTTTGAACTGTTTGGCAACGTCCCTCATTTTGCTGAGGTCTTAGTTGACAAGGCTCAGGACCAATTGGACAGATACGGCCGTTCTTATATTTGATCGATTAGAAAAAACTAAAAGGACCTCAAGAAGTTGGCTATCTCCGAGTTGCTTTATTTAGAAATTAGTGACACGAGAATGGCGTGTCTTTTAATTTCCAGTTTCAGATGAAAAACGGTCAATGTTAATGTTCTTTATACGTATGCTTGAAAGAAAAATGAGAATATTAATATTTGATTCATACCAAGTAACATTCCTTTCGGTCTTCTTCCATTTACAATCCATTGAAATGTGTTTTCAAAGATCTAGTGCACACTGAACATTATACACACTTATCAATCAGACTATCTACAAAGTCTCTCTCTCACACACACACACACACACACACACACACACCACACACACACACACACACACACATATATATATATATAGAGAGAGAGAGAGATGGGACATATTTTAAATGTAAAAAAGAATTAGATGTGTCCTATCATTATGGGACACGCTATATATACGAGGGCGAGTGAAAAAGTATTACCTTTTCTTTAATGCAGGAATAATTACCGACGTAGAAGAATATATGATAAATCAAAATAAGCTGGTCCTCTGTGGATCACATCCCTACTTCTCAACAAAGTCACCGTTTCTCTCAATAGCAATGTTCCACCTTCGAATGAGAGCATTTATTTCTGCCTCGTAAAATTCTGTTGACTGTTCTTTGAGCCACTTCATCACTATTGATAGAACTATTGATAGTGACTAAAACTGAAAACAAAACCAAGAAACAAAACTGTGCAGAAATTATATATATATATATATATATATATATATATATATATATATATATATATATATATATATATGTGTGTGTGTGTGTGTGTGTGTGTGTGTGTAGTTAGGCTGCAGTCATTCATTTAAGCATGTTTCATTAAATAATAAAGACAAATTTCGTCTGTATAATTTATTTAAGATCCTTTTTAGTTTCCTGATAAGTGTCTCAGTTTCAGTCAACTTACAATGCACTTAATGGCTCCAGTTCCATAGCCTTATATCTTAAGACTCATTCTATTCCTAAATCCAAGTTTCAAAAAATTCTTGTTGAAAGCAGCACTATAATCGCACACGAAATTAATAAGCAACGATTACAAACCCTAGAAGCCCTACTATAAAAACAAAAAAACCTAAAATCAATAGAATTAATTTTGAAAATACCGACAATGTTTTGACAATGTTTTGAAATGTTTTTCGTATTTTTTCCCGTATTCCTTGATTGTATTCAATTTCCCTTCATAGCGTTCCCTTTTTAAATAGCGTTCCCTTTTTTTTTAAATACATCAGTTACCCTGTTTTTATCCAACCCTGCGTTCGCATATTTTTGTTATGTTATGAAAACTTTCAAAACTCATTTTTAAAAAACAACACACCTTACACAAGCAAGCAACCCCTGATGATGGCCTATGAAGGGTCCGAAAGCGTTCGCGACAATTTTGGGAAATTCATCTACCAATTCCAACCTGAAACTAAGACACATCAGGAAACTTGAAAGGATCTTGAATAAATTATACAGACAAAAGTTATCATATATATATATATATATATATATATATTCTTATCAAATGAAAAGAGATGATTTTATACACTGAAAGCACAAAGGATTTCTAATATGTTCTTATTGATGTTTTCTATCGAAAATTAGAATCAACTGGTCGTTTTCAGAGGTTTACATCGATTAAAAACTGATCAACGTCATCATTTAAGTCAGAAATCCACTGTGGTCAAAAAGAAGCGTTAAAAAGAAATATGAAAATTCGTTGAGCATAAGAAGAGACTGTTGAAATATTTGACAGAGGAAATTTTCCAGAACTTTCCAGCAGAAGGCGGATTTCTCCAACCTTACAATCGGGTAAAACCTTGTCGTGATATCTTTTTAAGATACTAGGTGAGTTTAAAAAGTATAAACATTGAAGTTGTGTTTGCCAAGACTGAAGTGAACAAAGAATGAAAGTTTTTTTTTTAATAGCGATACGTTTATTCCAGTGAGCTTTTCTTTAGTTGGAGCACCTATGAAAATCCGCTATTGATATAGTGTAAAGTTGAGTAGAGTGGCATTTCCTTTTATATATAGACACCACGTCCTCAAATCTTACTGTTGCTATGAATTTTCTGGTTTAGAATACAATGAAAAAATGGAAGAGTCCCCAAGGCGTAGTGGGTAACGTGCTGGACTGGAACATTGGAGTAAGCGAGGCGAGAAGGAGTTCCCGTGATCTTGTGGTTGACGAGCAAGATTGTGACACGGTAGTATACGAGTTCGAACTTCAGTCGCGATATTACGTTCACTTACGGACTAAAACCTTTGGGAAAGGTATAAACCTCCTTATTCCTCCAGATATGGTTTAAATCGGCCACTACTACTCTTCTACAAAGAGTCCCTTTACGGTGGTCGCAAATGTGCTGGACTCCGACATAATAGTAAGCTGTGAGGAGTCCCATGGCGTAGTGGTTAACGTACTAAACTGTGCCATTGTAGTAAGCGAGCTCGAACTCCAGTCACGTTATTAGGTTCACCTCCGGACTAATACACTTGGTAAAGGCATGAAATCCCTTATCCCTTAAATAGTACTACAGCTGCTCTTCTACAAGGATGGCTTTGGCATTGAATAACCCTCGAAGATTGATAAGCATTTAAAACAAACAAACTAAGCCAAACTAATAAAAAATCGCATGGAGCCAGGGTAAGTGAATATGGTGGATACTTAACTAACACAATCCTTTCTTTCACAAAAAAAAATATCACCATAATACATCGAGACTGGTTTCATGATTATTTTTTATCAATTAGCTATGATTTTTCTCCACATTATGACTTTATTGAATGAGTTGCTTTGTTGCTAGAAAGTAAAATTAAGTTGGCGACCTTAGTCGAGGGCAATCCGAAGGTTCCCTTTTCAATAGCTACCACACCGAGGTGTAGGGGAGGGTGCTACTCCATTCTCTGAATTGCTCCACTTTACTCTTACCTTATAATACTGAGTGTTAAGCAAGGTGGCATCAAGAACCATTTTTTGAGTCTTTGGTATGACTCGACCTGGGATTGAACCCCGGTTTCCCCGACCAGTGACGAACACTCTACTCATCAGGCCAATATACATATGTTATTTTTTAAGCTTATTTGTTTAAGGATTTTTAAATTTAAGTAGAGGATCAGGCTCAATATTTTTCATCAGACCTCTTATAAAGATTATATCGGATAAAAGTAACCCCGAGAAATATGCTCGCACAGAAATCAATATTTGATTGAAAAAAGAATTGCAATTGATTATACGTATTCATAAACATACATCTTTACAGATATATTCGTATATAAACACAAGTACATACAATTTATATATATATATATATTTCTTTAAGAAAAAACAAAACCGGTCACATTAGGATTATAAATTTATTTCCATTCTGTATGGAAATAAATTTATAATCCTAATGTGACCGGTTTTGTTTTTTCTTAAAGAAATTATTGCTCTGTAATGTCAGTTACATTGAGCTCTTTACCAGGAAAATTTAAATGTTCACTGTTGAATTTTTTTTTTGTTCTGATGGAATTACTCCCAACTCCGGTTTAACTGAACCGAATAATACCTATATATATATATATATATATATTGGCATAATGGTTTGAGTGTTTACCAAAAGTCCGGGAAACCGGGGTACTATCTCCGGTTAAGTCATACCAAAGACTCAAAAAGTGGTACTTAATGACTTTTTGCTGAGCATTACATAGGTAGGGATCAAGGGTAAGTGGAGCAATACAAGGAAAGGAGTAGTGCCTCCTCCCTTCACCATGGTGAAGTAGCTATTGAAAGGTAAGCCTTCAGGTCGTCTTCTACTACGGTCGGCCAACTTACTTCCTTTCTCTCTCTCTCTCTCTCTCCACACACACACACACACACACACACACACACACACACACACACACACACACATATATATATATATATATATATATATATATGTAAGAAAAACGGATTTGCAATGTTTATAGTGATTGCTATTAGTTTATAATGAGTGCACATTAGCCAAGTTCAAGGAATTTGATCATTTTTCGGTTGATACTTCTCTCACCACCTGATAGAAAACCTCGAATTTCTAAACACAAGTGGAATCAGTTTATAACTCCACAGTCAATAGAATTCACACATTTAAATTGAAAGGTTTAAAACAAGCAATAAGAATCAAATTACTTAACCATAGAAAGACAGATGAAAGTTTTTATTTTATTTTTGATGAATAAAAAATAAGATACAAAGTTGGGGTGCCAGTCTCACCCATATATATATATATATATATATATATATATATATATATATATATATATATATATAATTGGATCACGGGGTCATAGGTTTTAGCTGCTACTGCTTGTGCAGTGAGATAGTTACGGGAGGGCGATTTTCCAAAATCTTCACTTACTTTTCGTCTACTTCTAACAATTTAGCGTGGCAGTAACGAGATATTTCATTAAGATATCTGGCGATGAGACATTGCATTAGGGGAGGGTATTTCATGCCTCCTCCTCTTTGTATCAGTGACAAGTGAGTAGAAACAAACTAACCGAAATTCGAACTCTGTTTTCGTGTGTATATATATATATATATATATATATTTCAAATTTGAAAAATTCTCTGAAGAGAGAAAATCGTTGAGAATGGAAAGCAAAATTATTAACGAAAAATACAAAAACAAAAACAAAAACAAAATACACACACACACGCGCGCGCACGCGCCCACGCGAAGCAAAACAAATGAAATTTATAAGAATTCTCTTATACCGTTGGCCTAATGAGTAGGTTGTTCGCCAATAGTCCGGGAGACAGGGGTTCAATCAAATGTCGAGTCATACCAAAGACTCAAATAATAGTACTTGATGCCGCCTTGCTAAGCACTCAGCATTATAAGGTGAGGATCAAAGGTAAAGTGGAGAAATTCTGGGAGTGGAGTAGCACGGACCCCAACACCTCGGTGT
>OY757906.1:27396915-27411915 GCA_963585895.1 Sepioteuthis lessoniana
TCTTTTGGGGATTGTTCATAGTGTATCAATTACATATGGTATCACTGTCACTTTCATGTTCCATTTTTTTTAGTTCTTAAGCAAGGTCTAGATATTTATCTGTCTTTTCGCTGTCTTTTTATTTTATTCTGTGGTCTGCCGGTATGGTAAAGTTAACTTTTCGGCAGGTTCTTTTAAATTTATGCTTTACTGTGTTGACTGGCACTGTGTCTGGTCGTCTGGCCGAGATTAGATGATCCGTTTGTATCTCAAAATCCCAGAGAACCTTGCGCGTCATATTCTCCAGGAGGGATTCTGAGTTCTGCATATACCGCTTATTATGATTTACTCCTAGAGAGTTTTTCACATCAGTTTTAGCTGATGGTCTTTCACTGGAGTTTGAATGACAGCAAGTCTCCTCAAGTCTCCAGGACCCATCTCAGTATTCTGACCGTTCTCAATAATGCTGTAGTCTGGATGGTCTACACTCGTCCTTCTACCTCTCCAGTCTCTTTAACAATCCTTTGGTGACTGTACCAAAAGCACCAGTCACAATTGGTTTAAGTGTCACCTTCATGTTCCATAATTTTTTCAATTCCCTAGCAAGGTTGAGGTACTAATCCTACTTTTTACTTTCCTTCAGTTTTATTATGTGGTCAGCCGTAACAGCAAAGTCCACAATTTTTGAAATTCTCTCTTTTTTTTATAAGGTCTGATCTTCTGGCCGATATTAGGTGATAGATTTGTGCATCTCATTTTTCAGGACAGATACTGGGTTTATTATTATATACTCTTTTAGAGTTTTTCACATCAGCGTTAACTGATGGTTTTACACTGGAGTTTGAGTGACAGCAAGTCTCCTCAAGTCTCCAGGACTCGTCTCAGGATTCTGGCCGTTCTTAGCAATGCTGTCGTTTGGATAGTCTCTACCCGTCCGCCAACTTCCAAGTCCTCCAGGCCTTTTAATAATCCTTTAGTTATTGTGCCTAACGCACCAATCACAATTGGCACAATCGTTACTTTCATGTTCCACAGCTTTTTCAATTCTCTAGCAAGGTCGAGGTACTTATCCTTCTTTTCACATTCCTTCAGATTTATTCTGTGATCTGCCGAGACAGCAAAGTCGACAATTTTACAAATTTTCCTTTTTTTTGTTGTTGATTATTATGAGGTCTATTATTATTATTATTATTATTATTGTTATTATTATTATTATTTCACTCAATGTGTGTATTTCCCACCAGTTTTAACTGGTGGTCTTTCACTGAAATCTAAGAGACAGCAAGTTTCCTTAGGCTTCCTGTACTCTTTTGAATATTCTAGCCGATCTTAACAACGTTGTGGTCTCATTATTATTACAAAAAATTTAAAAAATATATTTTCCTGACTTGAAAATATTTATGTACTACAAATAACCAGAATTTGCTTTCGTGAAAATGTACATAACTCGATTAACAAACAAGAAACAACGAAACGAAAAGATATTTATGTTGGAATGAGGAACATGGTGAATATCTCTTTAGCTTGCTTGCTATCACACTGTTTCTATCTATCTATCTATCTATCTATCTATCTATCTATTTTACTGATTGATACTTGTTTAATAAATAAGAGGGATACCTCTTATTGATATTTCGATATATATTCGTATCACCATCAGCTGCTTCGTATTTTAATTTATTTGTGTATTATCTAAATTCGGGTGAATGAATAATCTATTTGCAAGATTAAACATAATCTAAAAACAAAGGAAATTACTTTGAAAGTCAAAATTAAATTAACAGGTATTTACTAAAAAAGGGGACAAATAATTTTATTAATGACAAATATCAAGATTTTCGGCAAGATGAATTAATTTTCCGACATAAAGTTAGATTAAGGAAATGTGTCTGTGATATATTTTATTACTCACAATATGATAGGTAATCAAAAAAAGATATGCAAAGAACCCGGTAAATTATTATTAATTAGAACTTCACACCAGTTGCCTTTGTTGATTAAGCCTACTGCAGTATGACATTTATGGACATTTCATAAATATATATATATATACATATATATATATATATATATATATATATATATATATATATATTCAGTGAGGCTTGCTGTGTCTTGTTCTATAACAGGATTAATCAAAAGAGACATCTAGTGTGAAGGTATAAATTAACAATAATTCATCTGGCTTTGAATAATAATAATAATGATAATAATAATAATAATAATCATAATTATAATGTGTATGTGTGTGCGTGCGTGCGTGCGTGCGAAAATATTTCATATTTTGATATGATTATAAAGCGACCGTACAACTATATCGTATGAAAGTGATGGGTTTGCGGACGAGTTCCAGAACACACACACACACACACACACACAAGCGAGTTCGAACTCAATTCGCGCTTTTACGTTCACTTTCGGAGTAACACAACTGTGAAAAGTACGACCCCCTTTACCCCACCACCACTTATGGATTAAAAAGTATCACCAGTGTTCTTCTACAATGATGGCTTTGAAATTAAATAACCCTTGAAGCTTGATATGCCATTAAGCCAAGAAATCAAGAAATCAATCATCTCTACATTTGTGTTCATTTAAGTTTCAAATTCGAAATTTAAAAAATAAAAAAATGTAACGTTTCAGTCTGTACGTATTAGTCTCAGCTCGTATTTTTCATTAGGAATCTTAAAATGGATTTAATAAATACGATAACCGAAGAAAAAAATTCTTGACAAAAGGAAAATTTGGATTTGGTTGATTATTTTACAGTTCGTTTGTTTTGTTTAACATCTAGTTTCGTTTCTTTATTTTAATGGAATATCAACCCCAAATTTTCACAAATTTCATGTGAATAGCTAAAATTAAATAAGAATTTTTGAAAAAACGATTTAATAATCATTTTCAGTTTCAGAATTTACGAAGCTGGAATAAGTCGATATTTACTAAAATATGATGAATATTAAGAATTCTGAAAAAGTTCTGAATTTTTGGACACATGTTGAATGAAATACAAATTGAATTGATAAACAAATGAATAAATAGTATTTAAAAAGATATTTCAAATGAAAGTATTTTTTGTCAATAATGTCTGCCAGGTACTTCGTAACAGCAGGTAATGGAAGCAACTCGTATGTCAGACTTAGAAAACCATAAAAGTTTATAATGTCATTTAGGTGAAAGGAATAAATTATTTTAAATCCTATAAACAACTTACAAACTTTTTCTTTTTCGATCTCGAAAATACTGAGAAAATCATTTCGTCTGTTTAGATTAAAATGTGGAGTTGCGTAAGAAGAGAAAATACTTGTTATTTAGTGCATGAATATTTGATATCAAATGAAGACGTTCTTTTTTAATACTCGCTTAAAAATATTGATAAGCTTAATTACATAGGTAAATCTTTTAAATACAATATAAAAATAATAAAAATCCTGGACAGCGAGCCATACCTAGTGATATTTAACAAAAAAAGAAAGGATTTTTTATCCAGTAGAATTTGTCGATCCAAATGGCCACAGATAGATTGAAGATGAAAGAAAGCGGAAAGATTGATAAATACTTGGATCTTGCCTGAGAGCTGAAAATACTATGAAGGTGATGGCGATGCTTATTGTAGTTGATTCACTTGGAACAGTCTCCAAAAGCTTGGGAAAGAGACAAGAGGTATAGGAAATCAGAGAAAGAATGAAGACCATACAGACAGCAGTATTAAGATCGGCTAGAATACTGAGAAGAGTCCTGGAGACCTGAGAAGACTTACTGTCACTCAGACTTCCGTGAAAGATCACCAGCTAAAACTAGTAGGAAAAATTCGCTCGGAGTGAATCATTACTAATGCTACTACTACTACTACTACTAATAATAATAATAATAATAATAGAATGAAAGTATGTGAAAAGTTGGATAAGTACCTAGACCTTGCTAGGGAATTGAAAAACTGTGGAATATGAAAGTGACGATTGTACCAATTGTGATTGGTGCTTTTGGCACAGTAACTAATGGATTATTAAAGGGCCTGGAGGACTTGGGAGTTGGCTGACGAGTAGAGACTATCCAAATGACAGCATTATTGAGAACAGCCAAAATACTGAGAAGAGTCCTGGAGACTTGAGGAGACTTGCTGTCACTTAAACTCCAGTGAAAAACCATCAGCTAACACTGATGTGGAAAACTCTCAAGGAGTAAATTATAATAATGATAATAAAGCCGCATCAAAATATTGAAGCGGAAATTGATAATATACAATGAGAATAGCAGGAGTAGGTTAAGGTGGAGGAATAGATGAAATCGTTGAATCACATAGTAATCGAATGCAGCAACCAAGCTCAAAAGGGGTGCAAGACGAGGCACGATTACTTGGGAAAGTGGATCAACGAGAAATTTAACAAGATATTAAAATTTGACCACACTATTAACAAGTGTATTCACAAACCTGAATCCGTTCTAGAGAATAAGACGCATAAAATTCCCGAGGATTTTGAGATAAAAACGGATCATCTAATCCCAACTACAAAACCCAGACTTAGTGTTAATTGGTAAGAAAAAAGAACTTACTGTCTTGTGGATTTTGCCGTTGCAGCCGACCACAGTTTGAAAATAAAAGAAAGCGAAAAGATAGACAAATACTTAGATCTTGCCAGAGGACTAAAAAAAAAAGCTATGAAATATGAGAGAGGCAGTTATACTAGTTGGCTTTGGAACAGCCCCCAAAGGCTTGGAAAGAAGTCTGGTGGAATTGGAAATCTGAGGGAGAATCGAGACCATACTGACCGCAGCACTGTTTAAATCGTTTAGAATACTGAGAAAAGTCCTGGAGGCATGAGGAGACTTCCTGACACTCAGTCTCCTGTGAAAGTCCACCAGTTAAAACTGGTGTGAAAAACTTACAAGGAGTGAAATTTTATTATTGTTTTTATTTACTCCGTTTCGAGTTTTTCACACGAGCGTTAGTCGATAGTTTCTCACTGAAGTTTGATTGATAGCAAGTACCCTCAAGTCACCAGGACTCTTCTCAGTATTCTGGCCGATTTTGATAATGTTGTAGTTTAGATGGTCTCCACTCGTCCTCTTATTTCTAAGTCCTCCTGTCTCTGTACCAATTCTTTGGTGACTGTACCAAGCGCACCAATTACTGTCACTTTCATGTTCAACAGTTATTCAATTCCCTCTGAAGGTCCAGTTATTTATCTTTTTTTTTCTTTTTTTTAATTTTTTTTATTTTACTCTATGATCAACTGGGACAGCAAAGTCCACAATTCGGCTCATTGTTGTTAGGTTGTACATTAACTTACAATTTTTAGCAATTAAAATGAAATTAAAATTTAAGTCTTCAAATGTTTGTTAAAATTTTTCATCTTTCCTGAAATAACGAAAATAAAGCTTATTTTTAACTAGAAAATCCAAGTAACGGATGAAAATAAATGTTTCACGTAAAAATCATGAAAACTTTTAATAATAAATATTATTTTCTAATGAAATGTCAGCTATTTTCTCTTTGTTTATACTTTACCGAAAGCGAAACTAATTCCTTATTGAATAAATATTCAAGTCATCGTAATACTCATAAAAAATAATGTGATTATTTACGTAACGATCGATATTTCAGCCTAGAATAAAATTGAAGTATCTATATTCGTGGAATTTCGACGATTATTTCAAAAAACTATAAAAAATGCAAATGAAAACATTATTTCAAAGAGTACAAAATTTTGAAATTTCTCAAAAATAAACGCAAAATAGATATTAGCACCCAAGATGACTATTTTAAGTTTGAATTTTAAAATCTGAATTTTAAAATCATATGTAATATACTTTGTTAGTTTTTCATGAACTGAAGCTCGGTAGAAATTTGAGATAGGTGAGGGAAAGAAGAAGATAAATAAAAAAAAAAATTAAATTAATTTTTTTTAAGTCACACTATCCATCATATAGATATATACTACATCATTGACAACAATACTGAATTGTTGGTGTAACATATTTATCATCGTAATAATAGAGTAACCTTATTTCCGTTTCTTTCTTTAAAGAATCTTTAATATTTAAAAGAAGGAAAAAAAAAATCAACAAAAAAAGAGAACTTTACTGTCCCGGCTGACCGCAGAATAAAACTGAAATAATATAAAAAGAAGGATAAGTACCACGACCTTGCTAGGGAATTGAAAAAACTATGGAACATGAAGGTGACAATTATACCAATTGTAATTGGTGTGTTTGAAACGGTAACTAAAGGATTACTAAAGGGACTGGAGGACTTGGACGTTGCCGGACGAGTGGAGACCATCCAAACTACTACATTATTGAAAACGGCCAGAATACTGAGAAGAGTCCTGGATTCTTGAGGAGACTTGCTGTCACTCAAACTCCAGTCAAAGACCATAAGCGTTAGCTGATGTGAAAAACTCTAATGAGTAAATAATAATAATAATAATTACCTAGATCTTGCAGGAGTACTGAAAAAACTATGGAACATGAGCGTGACGGTGATACCAATTGTAATTGGTGCAAAACAAGTGGAGACCATCCAAACTACAACATTATTAAGATCGGCCAGAATACTGAGAAGAGTCTAGAAAACTTGAGACAACTTGCTGTCACTCAGGCTCCATTGGAAAACCATCAGCTAACGTTGGTGTGAATAACTCTCAAAGGAGTAAAACAATAATAATAATAATAATAATAATAGGGACTTTGACATACAAACGGATCACCTAATCTCGGCCAGAAGACCAGACTTAATGATAATCAACAAAAAAAGAGAACTTGTAAAATTGTCGACTTTGCTGGCCCGGCTGACCACTGAATAAAACTGAAAGAATGTGAAAAGAAGGATAAGAACCTCGACCTTGCTAGGGAATTGAAAAAACTATGGAACATGCAGGTGACAATTATACCAATTGTAATTGGTGCGTTTGAAACAGTAACTAAAGGATTACTAAAGGGACTGGAGGACTTGAAAGTTGCCGGACGAGTGGACACCATCCAAACAACGGCACTATTGAGAACGGCCAGAATACTGAGAAGAGTCCTGGAGACTTGAGGAGACTTGCGTTCACTCAAACTCCAGTAAAAGATCATCAGCTAGCGCTGGCGTGAAAAACTCTAATGAGTAAATAATAATGATAATCTGATGATTTGAGAAGACTTGTTGTCACTCATATTCCAGCGAAAGACCATCAGCTAACACTGGTATGAAAAACTTGCAAGGAGTAAGATAATAATAATGATAATAATAATAATAATAATAATAATAGAAGAAGAAGAAGAAGAAGAAGAAGAAGAAGAAGAAGAAGAAGAAGAAGAAGAAGAAGAAGAAGAAGAAAAACAACAACAACAACAACAACTTATAGCCAGGCAAAAACTGATAGTAATAGAATATCAGGTGTCGGTTATATGGGGACAGATAAGAGACACTCGCATAATCAGCGAATGCAGCAAACTGTTCCAAAAGGAATACAAGACTAGGCATGACTGGGTGGGAAAGGTGATCCGCTGAGAATTGTGCAAGAGATTCATAATTGACCATGCTGATAAATAGTATATACATAAACCTGAATTCGTCCCAGAAAATGACTCATAAAATTCTCTGGGACTTTCGAAACACAAACGGATCACCAAATTCCAGCTAAAAGACCAAACCTTGCGTTGATTAATATGAAGGAAAGTTGTCATCTCATGGATTTCGCTGTCCCAGAGGATCGCTGAGGGGAAATGAAAGAAAGCAAAAACATAGATATATACTTGGATCTTGCCTGAGAACTGAAAAATCTGTGGAACATAAAGGCGTCGGTGATTACAAATGTAGTTAGTGTGCTTGGAACGGTCCCCAGGGGCTTAGAAAAAGACAGGAGGAATTGGAAATCAGAAGAAGAATCGAGACCAAACAGACAACTGCGCTGCTGAGATCGGCTAGGAAACTGAGAAGAGTCCTAGAGATTTGAGGAGACTTGCTGTCTCTCAGACTCCGTTGAACGGAGTAAATAATAATAATAATAATAATAATAATAATAATAATAATAACCCCAGGGTAAATCTGAAAGTAAGCGAAAAGAGAGATAAGTACTTAGACCTAGCAAGAGAACTGAAAAAAACTATGGAACTTGAAAGTGATGGTGCAATACTCGGTACTATCACCAAAGCATTGGTACAGGAACAGGAGGACTTGAAAATAAGAGGACGAGTTGAGACCATTCAGACTACAGTATTGTTTAGATCGGCCAGACTACTGAGAAGAGTACTTGAAGACTCGAGGAGACTTGCTGTTAATTAAAATTCAGTGAAAGCCTATCAGCTAACGCTGGTGTGAAAATCTCTCAAAAGAGTTAAATAATAATAATAATAACAATAATAATAATAATCAACAAAAAAAAAGAGAATCTGCAAAATTGTAGATTTGCTGTCCCGGCAGATCACAATAAATCTGAAGGAAAGTGAAAAGAAGGATAAGTACCTCGACCTTGCTAGAGAATTGAAAAAGCTGTGGAACATGAAAGTAACGTTTGTGCCAATTGTGATTGGTGCGTTAGGCACAATAACTAAAGGATTATTAAAAGGCCTGGAGGACTTGGAAGTTGGCGGACGGGTAGAGACTGTCCAAACAACAGCATTGCTAAGAACGGCCAGAATCCTGAGACGAGTCCTGGAGACTTGAGGAGACTTGCTGTCACTCAAACCCCAGTGAAAAACCATCAGCTAACTATGATGCGAAAAACTCTAAAGGAGTATAATAATAATAATAATAATAAGCTATGTAACATGAAAGTGACAGGTCCCTTTGAAAAGTACAAAGAATAAGACTCGGTGAGGTGAGTGATTCACAATTAAGTGTTATCCAAATTGTATATGAACAAACTGAATATAAACTTTATGGAAAAGTATTATAAAAAATGTGATTTTTAGATTCAAACTGATCATTGATTTGAGGCTTAAAAGAACAGATCTACTTATGGTTTAAAAAGGAGAAAAATCCTTTGAGATATTAGATTCCATTGTTTCGACAAATTACAAACTGGAGGAAAAGTAAAATCAGGCCTGATATCTTGACATAACGAGAGAACTAAAAAATGTGAAACATGAAGTTGTGCCTAACGTTATTATAACACTCGGAACAGTCTCGACGAATCTTGATGAGAATGTGCAAGAATTAGGAATCTGGGGTAGATTCGAGATCATCAAGATGACAACATTGTTGAAAATAGCGAGGATACTGAGGAGAGTGCTGGAGTATTTAGTCTCCAAGAAATATTCAAATCTCTGATAACCCTTGTGTGAATGTTGAATTTTCATGTACTTGTTATTTAATCTCCAACTATGACCATTAGATGTGAATGTGTGCGAAGACGTAAATAATAAAAGATAATTTCAAAAAACTGTACTCTTAGGAAGTCTACTCTTCCAGTACAAATTCCTCATGCAAAGTGACACTTAAGCCTCATTCCGATTTGGTTGCTTTGTTAAAAACAAACAAAAAAAACGACATAAAAGTCGTGGATAGTAGCCAACAATCAAAGCTTAAATGATTGAGTCATCTTTACTTATAAAATAATTATTTTAAGGTTCATGCTTAAAAAAAACTTATTCAAGTCCCTGTGGCGTAGTGGCTACCGTGATATCGTAGTAAGCGAGTTCGAACTCTAGTCACGATATTATGTATGAACCCCTTATCCTCCAAGCTATGGCTCAAAGAGCACCACTACTGTCCTTCGACAAGGATAGCTTTGATATTAAATAGCACACAGAAGTCGATATGCCATTAAACGAAGAAACTTCAAGCCAAAGAAACCTTAAATAAATTGGGACTTTTACTAATATTAAAATATGTTACATTTTTAAAAATTCAAGTGGATTGTTAGGGTAGTATACCCACGCATGCATGAACTCTCACAGCTATAAATAGCTGCTCTTTGGCAGAAGGCAATATTCCAGCAGACAGCTTTGACAGTCGGACTGAAACAGTCTCACTGGTAACTCTCTCATTTGTATATGTTGTATTACTGTTCTTTGTTAATATATTTGTTTAACTCAATTCTTTTCTTGTGTCTATTTCTGGCCCCTAACAAGACCATGACAAATATTAGTATACATGTAATACATACTAATGTCTTCTTAGTGAGTAGACTGCGTTCAAGCTCTAATAAAAGGGAGTATTTCTAATTCTGAATCCACAGTAAGGAACTACGTACATATGTAAGCATGTTTGTGACTGTGAGTGTCTGAGTATGAGTCTGTGTTTATATATATATATATATATATATATATATATATATATATATTACATTGTAGTCTCTGTGACCCTTGGTTTCATACAGTATGCACTCATCAGACTGATGAATGCGTAAAGCATGAAACCAAGGATCACATTTACTACCATGTAATATATATATATATATATATATATATATGTGTGTGTGTGTGTGTGTGTGTGTGTGTGTGTGTGTGTGTGTGTGTGTGTGTTCTAGCTCTATCATTGATATTGAGCACTATTTAATAATACCGCAAAATTTTGTCCTCCATTAACTCATCAATTGAGTTAGTGATAACCATAAACCAAAATGATATATATATATATATATATATATATATATATATATATATATGTGTGTGTGTGTGTGTGTGTGTATTCAATTTAAACCTGAGAGCTTTAGGGTTCTACTCATTGGCCAATCTGAGGTTGGTTTCCTTTTGCCCTTTCCCACCCTATTAATCTTTTTTAATGAATTCCGGATATTTGGGGGTTGGGCGTCCGAATTAGACAAATTGATGAATTTTACCTTTCATTACCAGAAAAAACAAAAATTGATGGTGAGAAGTGAACAGGCGAATATTTCTATTCACAGCTGTTTATACGCATAGATAACCTTAGAAAGTTCCGACGAAAAAGAAAAACAATTCACGCACACACGTATACACACACACACACACACACACACACACACACACACACACACACACACACACACACACACACACACACTCACACATAAAACACAAAACAAAGAAAAAAATCAAAATAGTCAGTTAAGACACATTCAAAATGCAAGAAAATTGCTTCTAGGTTTTTATTCAATATTTGTAATTAACCAACAAAGAGATATACACGTTTTTGAAGAGAAAATAATTTATTTCAACAATTCATTAAAACTTGGATCTATTTCAAAGTTTTAATTTACTATGTCTAAAAATGATTAAATGTAACAAATTGACAATTATCAAAAAATAAGTAAAAATTATTACTGAAGCCATGATAATTAAAACTAGTAAAAGGACAAGAGAAGCGATGTGCGACTTTTTCAATATATATTTGTCAATGATTATTGTCGTCAGAAGTGAACTCAGCTGCTCGACTTCGAATCCTGGGCGGTACTGTTTGCATTTCACATAGAACTAATACTTAAAGGGAAAAATGACTCCAGTAGTACTCACTCCAATTATGGGTAATTAATAGGGCAGACAGGGCTCTTTAACCTAGGTATGGCATACGGTCTAGAAGAAGAAAAATTCTGAATTGAAAACTAAACCTGGAGAGTAATAGGCTCCGCTAAGATATTCCTACCTCCAAAAGTGCTATATGTGTAGCTTCTCAACAACCAAACCATGTTACCTTTTCAATTGATCACAGAAATATGGTGATATGTGTATTTGCCTCTGACAGGGGTATTTTGGTGAATGACAACGTTGTTATTGAAACGAGCAATTTTTTTTTTTTGATTTTCATTGCATAAATTTAATATAACAAAAATAATTCTTTGAAAATTTTTCTCATAAATATTTGAAAAAAAGAATACTAAATTATATAATATAATAATAAATACTAAAAATATGTCATCTGAATTCTTCAAACTTTTGAAAAAAAGATTGACGCAATAACACGAAAAATATTTGAAACTTTCGCTAAACACAGAACAATCAGCGAAATTTCGTAACATTTGGCATATTTCGAGATGAAAATTAATTTGAAAAATCATTTTGAAATATTTCTACCTTTATATTTATGAAAGTCGCGAATAAGATTTTTATTTTTTCAGTAAAATTAAAAATATGAAAAATTATTCAGATCAGATCAAAACATATCGCTTTCAGATGAAAAAAATAATTAAAATTAGAGATTTTGTAATAAAGACCTAAAAATGATCGTTTAATTCGTTTTAATTGAAGTTTTCTACAATTCAAAATTTAAATATTTTATCTGTTGTATAGATTATTCAGTCTTCTTCCAAACTAATTTTGGAAGAAAAAAATTAGAAGGATAAAAAAATGTAATTTGATTTAGAAAAGGCAAATTTGCAATACTCATGAAAAAATAGTACTTGGAATTTGGAAAGAATAAAAACACAAGAGATAATCATGAAAGCGATAAATATCTTGTTGGAAATTTCAATATAAGTAAAAAAAAAAATGTTTTAATTTATAGGTATATCTTATATTTTATGTGTTCGAATTAAACTCTTAGCTCCGGTTATACACTGGAACCAGTATAACATCTTATTTCCTTTACTATATTAACTATCATTGACAATTATAGAGAATGCTAAAAAGAACAGCGATGGAAAGAATAGGAAGAAAAGATTATGTTCATGAACCGATTTTCGAGATGAAAATAAACGAAGTTGGTTAAATTTTGTTTCCAAAAAGGAAATCGTAAGATTAGAAAAACATTAACTTTGATAATTTAGACGTTGATCAATTAAAATTGAAGAGTTGGAGGAGATATTTGTTGACCAATATTCAATATTATTCACAGTTTCAGAATACGTTTCTACTCTTTTTCTGTTCGATCTTTAATAAATAAATAAATATGTAAATATGTAAATAAATAAATAAATAAAGAAATAATACCGCGTATTTTCATTTGTCTGTGGGCGCCTCCTGTAGGTAATCTCACTGTTGCAAGTCACTTTTAATAAAGTCAGATATCTCTATTTGTCCAATAACAGAGGTTTTGTGGCTGATAGATTTCAGTTTAGTAAACAATTGTTTTCATTTCTAAAACTATATGAAAGATTGATAACTAGTCATCTCCACACATATATGAACAAATAAATTAACATTTAAATGTTGCGCATGCACATACATACACAAGTGTAAATGTTGTTGAATATTAATCTTTTTTATATAATGAATAATGTGATCTCTGTTTTCTTCTTTCTTGGTTTCTATGTCTAACTTATGTGAGGATAAGAGTGTACTATCTGTTCGCCCTGTCAAAGATAAAGGTGTTGTTTACGGACACTTCTGTCTCGGTTCAAAGTAGAGAATCTATACCGGGAGAAATATAATCTATTTTAAAACGTTTTTTTTTTATCATTTAAAAAATTATAATAATGATCTATATATTTAGTTTAAAGTCAGTTTTAATTATTTTGAAAATGTTGATTGGTATGATCGATTGATTTTATGGCATGTTAACCGGTCTGGGGTAATTTTATGCCTGGAGGTCAGGAAATAGCATACATGTATACCTTTATATTTATATTTTCTATATAGTTATATATTTATCTATTTGTTTATTCATTTACGTTAAAAATATTTCGTTTTAACGATATATCATTGTCTTCTTGGATAGTATTTTAAAAATTATTTTGTATGGTACTGATTATATTTACATTATTAATACTTGGTATAATTTTGTTTCTTTTTAGAAGAAGAAAATGTCATCCTAATCGATATTTTTAAATAAGTCCTTCATATTGTTTGCATTGAAAAAAAAACCGTTGTCTAATGAGAGCAAAATCTTTGCATTCTAGGAGAAAATGTTTAACAATGTAAGGTTTTTGACATGCTATACACTGTGGTTGTTCTTCTTTGAATATAAAAGAGTGTTCATATTTGTTTTTAAGAAAGTGTAAATTTGAAACTCTTCGAAGTAACAAGTTTCTATTTGTGTATTTTACATCTAATAGTCACAAAAAAAAAAAAAAAAAAAAAAAATTGGGACAACTGTGAAATTTCCACGACTACAGTTACTACACTATGATTTTTGCCACAGGTGCCGTTACTTATGTAAATGATCCCAAGTTTACAAGAACTAGGCTAGTATTTTTTGTTTATAAGGGCGTATGATTTCAATATACATGCATGCGTACACCAAGTTAATTATGTGTGTACACATGACTATATATCTCTCTATTGCTAAAGAATATATATATATAAATATATATATATATATATATATATGTGTGTGTGTGTGTGTGTGTGTGTGTGTGTGTGTGTGTGTGTGTGTTTACATTTCTTTATGTGTTCCTTAGCATGAAAACTGTGTTTAAATATTCAATCAAACAAACTTCCATATTGATTTCAATAGGACCTTCCTCACAACATGTGTCCCTGCCCAATAAGGCTGGCTGCCTGTCTATCTTGAAGACGGCTCCTAAATCACGCTCGACCACCCAATGGGAAAGGACTGGAGAGGCCAACCAGTGTTAAAGTCGGTCATAGTGGAAACCGAAGTTGAAGCGAGGAGGTAGCGGGGAGGAATAAAAAAAGCGCACCTGCTTAAAAAAGAAAATCAAATTGTGAGAAAAAAAAAATTAAAAAATGAATGACCATAAAATTTGTTGAAAAAAAGGGAAATTGACTGGATATCACACACACACACACACACACACACACACACACACACACACACACACACACACACACACACACACATATCTATATAGACGTATAGATATTATATATATGCACATATTCTCTCTTCTCCCTCTCTCTTTATCTCTCTGACTTTCTCTCTTCCTCTCTGTCTCAGTCTATCTGTCTGTCTCTGTCTCTGTCTCTCTCTCTCTCTCTATATATATATACATGAATGCGTCTTTTTATGAATATATGGATAACGCATCCGTGTATATTTTGAGATTTGGTTTAAATATCAATAGAACAATTAGTTACATCCGATCATGCTATTTACTTTCAAAATATGTATATATGGACGTTTATTCATGAATACACGTTTTATATTCTGGTAGGGCCAGTATAAGCGTTTCACGGCCCAACTCTGAAACGAGGATACACCTTCCGCAATCTATA
>OY757906.1:27416915-27435135 GCA_963585895.1 Sepioteuthis lessoniana
CCCCAAAAAAAGAAAAATGAAATAAAACAAGTGAGTTAAAAAAAGTTGAAACAAAATGTTGATAGAATTGAAAATTTCCTTAATTAATAACTAAACGACGATGTGGCGTAGTGGCTAATGTGTTGGACTGCCACATCGTAGTAAGCGAGTTCGAACCCCAGTCGTGATAATACGTTCACATTTGGACTAATACTCACTTGAAAGATATGAACCAATTTATCCTCTCCAGCTATGGGTTAAATAGCGCAACTACTGTTCTTCGAGAAGGATGGCTTTGGCATTAAATAACGCAGGAAGGTTGATATGCCATTAAACAAAGAAACCAAACCAAATAAGGGAGAAATAAAAGAAGAGAAAATAGAAGAAAATAAAGAAAAAGTGATGGAATAAGAAATCAACCAATCAACTGATGGGGAAAAAAAGAGACAGAAAAAAGAAAAAAGGAAAGGGTACAAAATATGAAATAATATAAAACAAATAATGAGAAGAATAGAAAAATGAAAATGATTTTAGAAATAGAAGAAATTAAAGAAAAAAAAAAAGAAGTAAAAAGGAACAGAAAAAAAAGGTGGAAAGGAAAGGCGATAATTTCGAAATGAAAATTAAAAATCAAAAAATGCTAACGAAAGCAATTAAAAAAAAAACGATGAATAATAAGAAAGATGAATTACTGAAGTAGAAATAGGTCTTCTTGCTAACCGATACGATATAGAAATAAAATAATAAATAGAATAGAGTAAATTTTGAAAATTTTTAAATGGAGAAATATCTGATTAATTTTTGATCAGCAAACAAGACAAAACAAAACGAAAAAAAAAGTTTTAATAAATTTCATCATTAACCGAAACTTACTTGAACCACCCACGTGATTATTGTTATTGATGATAACAAAGTTTAGCTTCAAATAATACAATGCCATTTAAAGTGAAAGAGAATCGAAAGACTATATTTCGCTAATCATCCAAATGGTGAATCTGTCTTCAGTTTTATCCAGTGGTCAACCGAAACGGCAAAATCCACTATTCAGCTTTTTTTTTTCTTTTTGGTTGACTATCACCAGGTCTGGTCATGTGGCCGAGATCTATTATTATTATTATTATTATTATTATTATTATTATTGAGTAAATAACAAATTTAGATGCTGACAAATTTAGATGCTGAACTTGATAATGCGGGTTAAAAAATAATGATTATGATTCTATCTTTAATGTGACTTCTTGCGTTTTTCTTTCAAATGAAAGATTTATAATCATTGTCTCTTCCAAAGTGTAATTAATTAATCAATTAAGAAATAAAATAACATATTCCGAGAAACATTTCAGAGTTAAATGATAATGAAACAACTTGGCCAAACAGATAAATCAAAATGATGCTTTTATACAGAGATAATAACGGGATTAAATTCTATCAACCATAACATTAATGAATTTTTTAAAAATTGAAAAGAAATGAAATTTAAATAAAAGATTTCTCTTCTTTCTTTTTTTTTTCTTCAAATAATCTAAAATAATCAAAATAAAAGAATAACAATTTTTAAGAAATTTTATTTGACAATTTAATGAAAAGCAAAAAAAAAATATCCTGCAGAAATGTAACATTATTGTTTCCAATATTTACGGAAAAAATTATTTTAAGTTGATTTATTGATTTCTATATAAACGATTCACTGGAATTCGATGAATATAAAAAGTTTTTTTAAAAAGTGATAATTTGATAGTTTTACTGATGTATAACATTTTTGCCCTTTTTTTTGCCCAAAAATTCAAAAGATTAATTCTAAAAAATGAATCCTCTTTGTGGAGTCAATTATTTAATTTTTACCCACACATACGTCCCCCAACGCTACGAAAATAGCAACGAAATTTTGATGGCGACAGAAAGAAAAAAAGGACGAAATAGAAATGAACGACGATAAAGTTTTTATTAAAATCATTTTTGTGGAAAGATTTGATTTTATAATTTTTGGACACGTTGCTATATTTCTATATATTGATACCTTACATGAAATACTTAGTCCACACACATTTTATAGTCGACAGAACACTTTCAATATTTAGTCTTTTTTCATAATATCCGTGTTAGTTACATACACACACGCACACACACAGAGAAATATTCAACAGACTATATCAGAATATTTGTAATGTTTCCTTTTTCATGTATTTCTTGATATATAAATCTAATTTTGTTTGTACTGCTTTGTTTTGAATGTTCTTTTGTCCACGTCGTTTCACTTAGTATACTTCATTTGCTTTTCAATAATGACCCAACATAAACGGTGGGGGAACTAAACACCAAATATACCACCACAGAAGTGCTGGTAAAAGAAAGGCAATGAGAATATGGCTAATCTTATAACAGTGTTACAAATAATCAAATAAAGGACACTAAACTTCTAAATCGGGATGACCTATCTCTTAAAAAGCCACATTTTATCACCTGACTTCTACCTCAGTTCAAACATTCCTCACTGACTCTAATGGAAAAAATAACAACTATATCAGTCACCATGGAAATCCAAGCAAATATGAGTGGCCTAAACAAGGTGACAAATAGACTGTCATAGATAGATAGATAGATAGATATAATTTCTGCAATCGTTTTGATGTAGCGTCGTTGATCATTTCAAACGATTTCTTCTTGATGCGAATAGGCGTCCAGTACATTGAACATTCTACTGGCCTCCAGAAAATTTCTTCAACTCGAACACATGCGCACTGGCATTATTCAACATGAACATCAGTTAACCAACGAAAAGATTCAATCAGCGAATTTTCAGCTTGATGAATTGCTCGCTCTTTAAACTGACCAATTATAAAATTGGTCAGTTCAAAACACGTCAGTTCATGATAATGTCAGTTTATGATAATGTCAAAACATATCAGATAATCAGTGTTGCTTCACTTTCATTCGAATACGGCATTGTCCATAAACACATTCTTTCCATTTTTTAGATAAAAAATAATTTTCTTCTAAACCAAAGCAATCAGGGTTTTATTATTTTTAGAGGAGCATTTTACAATCAAAACGGTATTATTTATTACTAACAACTAGAGGACTGGAATTATGTCAACAAAAATAAAATTGCAGAAATATATGTGTACTTCTTTTTAGACAGCTTACGCCACGTTTGCATTGTGTATGAGAGAAAAAAACTGCGTGGTCCTAGAGTGCTTCCTCGCTAGGTAGCACCTTCCTCTAGTCTAAAAGGTGTAACAGCTAAGTTAATTGCACGATGCATTAGATACTCCTAGAAGGGAAATGCAGACGGAACTCAGCATCTTTAAAACACCGTGCATAAATTTCGATTCGTAAGTGGCACCCAACAATGAAACAACCTTATGTCTATTCAAGCTTAAGGGGAAGCTGAAACTATTTCGTATTTTTAGTAAATACATATAAGTATTTTTGGTCGCAAAGTTTGACGTGTGTGTGTTAAATAATACAAGTATTGGTATAAATTAGGCTTTGCTTAGTCGGGTAAAATACGATAAATACCGAATTCATTAGGAGGATCGAACTCACTACGCAGTAATAATAGTCAATCTATTCTCTCTCTCTCTCTCTCTCTCTCTCTCACACACACACACACACACACACACACACAAACACACATATCTTACTATTTCGTTCTCGTTCTTGCTCTCTCTCTCTGTATATATATATATATATATATATATATATAGGAGGCGCTCTTGGTGTAATGATTATCGTCAGAGGAAATGAACATGGCAACCCGTTCAAATTTGGACAAGGCTCTTTATATTTCAAGTAGTGCTAATATCCTTGAGAAAGGCATGCACCCACTTTTTCTCCCTCCAGCTATGGGTAAATAGTAGGCAGACTGAGGTCTTTAACCATTCCAGGAATTGAAACCTGTAAAACTCTAAATCGAAACCTGTTAAAAATTGACCTTGTATCACATCCAGGTCTTACGGAAGGGTTGGATATATATATATATATATATATATATATATATATATATCGAGGGGGAATGAGACAGACGAATGGTGTGAAAGTGATTCGAAATGGTGCCTTGAAAATCGTCCACTTGTCAAGTAAAGGGTCGTTATCTCTTGGTCGTTCTTCGTTGACGACCCTTTCAGCTCAAATGTTCTTCCCCGTACCAGCCACAAACACAACCCACAAATCTTCCCCTTCATCAATTCTATGTAATCCCATACCCCAGCCCCTAATCCCTCATCCTCCACCCGATTGCTCGGGCGTGATTCTGGCATTCACCTTCATCGTAAACTACTGATCGCCTGTGTCCATATATTCCCCGGGACCCATCAACCTAACTCCCTTAACCCATAAGCAATTCGGCTTGAAGGCGAAGAATGACACTGCTTTGCTGATTGATAAGGATAAATTGCTCGGGGAAATTGGGATATCTAGCGTGGATTTTGGAAAATAAACGACGCGAGGGCAAAACATGTCCTTAACACATACAGCACGAATCAATTATAAGATGAAAGTAACTCCGAAAAACATGCTTGTTGATAATCTAGTAAGACTCAAGTAAAATGTGGTTTAATGCGGCTAATTTGCTTATTTCGATTTCAAATGATGCCAAAAACATCACTACATTATCAGCATACTTCATAGGTTTTATCACACGGAAACTTAAGCGATAAGAATTTCATCGAAAGACTAACTTTTAAACAATCTAACTTTGGGACTGTACGTAAATTTAACGTCGGTAAATTCATTGTATGAAAAATTCATTGTATGAAAAATTCATTGTATGGTAAATTTATCATATGGTAAAATTTTCGATACATTCACTTTCGGACTAATACCCTTGGGAGAGATGTGAACCCTGTATGGGTTAAATAGTAAGTAAGTAAAGTTGGCGACCTTAGTCGAGGGTGACCCGAAGGCTTTCTTTTCAGTAGCTACAACACCGAGGTGTTGGGGAGGGCGCTACTCCATTCCCTGATTTACTCCACTTTACCCTTGATTCATTCCTTATAATGCTAAGTCTTTGGTATGACTCGACCTGGGATGGAACCCCGGTCTCCCTTCTGCCGGGATAGCTTTGGCATTAAATAACCAACGAAGGTGGTTATACAATAAAACAAAGAAACAAACCAGAACAAAACAAAGTAAACCAAACCAAATTTTATCGCTAGCAAATTTATTGCAGATTTATTGCAGGGAAATTCATAATATCAAATTAATTGCTCTTATAATAATAAAGTTTCCCCAACCCTTTAGCTCTTTTAATTAAATTTTTAAAAGCAATGATTAAATTCCGAATTTAGCCTCGAATAATTAGCCACGATAAATTCAGCATACGATGAATTTACTTGCCGTAAATTTACCGGACACGAAAATTCGGTAAATGAAGACAAAACGGTTATTGCTTTTGGATCTATTTGATGTTTATTTGATTCATAGCCAAACGGTTGTTTGATGATCCCTGACCTCTGAAATTATCAGGAGCAATTAGTTTATAAGTAATTCGTCTTTCCTGTACAGGTAGGTTTATCAAATGATATCGAGTTTAACTAGTTATAAGTAAGTAAGTAAAGTTGGCGACCTTAGTCGAGGGCGACCAGAATGCTCCCTTTTCAATAGCTACTACACCGAGGTGTAGGGGAGGGCGCTACTTCTTTCCTGGATCGCTCCACTTTACCCTTGATACGTAGCTTATATTGCTGAGTGTTAAGCAAGGAGTTATCAAGCACCATTTTTGAAGTGTTTGGTATGACGCGACCAGGGATTGAACCCAGGTCTCTCGGACCATTGGCAAACTCTACCTGCTAGGCCAATGAGTCTGTAAACTAATTATAGCCTGCCTTTATTACAACACGCACGCACGCACGCACGCACACACACATATCATCATCATCATCATATCGCGCTGGTAGCACGGATATCCCTGACCCTCTCTCACCACTCCTCCTTATCGTTCATAGCCCTAGGTAGGTCTTCAGGACAACATCCCGTATCCTCACATAGCTGCTGAATGTATGTTCGTGCAGGTCGTCCTGCTTTTGCACGGCCATGTGTGGGGGTCCATAAGAGTACATCTCTTATGAGTTCGTCCCTGCTTCTCCAGCAGTGTCCTGCATGTCTGGTTCGTCTAACTTGAATAGTTTCCGTGATAGGGGGCAGGTGGCCGTACAGTTGGTGTCTTGTGGGGTGTTGCTGCCAGGACTTGTTTAAGATTGCACGTAGCATTCTTGTGTAATTGCCGTCTAGCTTCTTCTCCAGCCGTTTTGTTAGCGTCCATGTAGTGCACCCATATAGCAGTATCGATGTGACCGCTGCCTGGAAGAAACTGCGTTTCATTTTATCGGTTAGGTCTGATTTCCATATAATCGATAGCCTATTGATAGCTGTCCATGCTTTCGTTAACCTGGTTTCGATGTCCTTTTCGGTTGATTCGACGCTGCTTCCTAGGTAAGTAAATTTGTCTACTAGTTTAAGAGGGGTTCCTTCTAGAGTGGAGATGTCCCCCGTTTGATTATAGCACTATGCAGTAGTGTTTCGGCTTGGTCAGGTGTATTTGCCAGTATCGCTATGTCATCGGCGTAGTCGGCGTCGGTAATTGTTGTTGCGGGGTACCTTCTGCTTCTTTTCTTCGTCAGTTCGAAACCATTCTCTCTGATTTTGTCAATCGATGTTCTAAGTACGTAGTCTAGACAAATGATAAAGAGGTACGGAGCCAGCGTGTCCCCTTGTAGTACTCCTGCTACAATGTCGAAGTATTCTGTGTCTCCATCTGGTGATCGTACTTTTACTTTAGTGTTTCTATCGAGAATCGTTATTGCCGCTACGGTTTCTTTAGGTCACAAGCCCCCCCCCCCCAAAAAAAAGAGAAAGGAAAAAAAATGATGAAATTAATATCCCCACCCTGACTAGAATAGTAGACCGTCTCCAAAACTACCTAAAATTCAGTTGTAAATAAACGTTAAAGGGAAAAGGAAGGATTTTAACTCACATGCCAACAGAGGAAAGAATGTATCAATATTGGTCAGTATGTCTTTAAGTCCTATTAATTTAAAATGCTGAATTTTACAAAATGTTATGCTGTATTTTTGTTTGTAAAATAATGCTTTTTTATGCGTTTTAAATGTAAAGACACGCTTACTCTACTATAAACCCAAATTGATTATAAAACTCTGTCCAAACACAAACACACACACACACACACATATATATATATATATATATATATATATATATATATATATATATATATATATATATATATATGCCCGTATTCTGGCGTGTAGTTATAAAAGAATTTTATTCAGAAATTGTAACTGTATAATGTTCGATCTGTGGGATTAATATGACCACCAATGACCATTGACGAAGGAGATTAAAAAAACCGTATAAAAAGTTTGTATCTCTTCGTGTTGGTTTGTATTGGTACTACACGTGTTATAGTAAATGTATATGGAGGGTACTTTCCTAATTTTCTGCCATGGGAGATTTGAATGATTAGCCGTTTTCTTTAATCGAACCCATAAATATTTAAAAGCAGAATATTCTCCTAATTGGCTGACCTATTCAAATAAAAATTTTATAAAAAAATCGAAGCGGTGATAATTTTGTAAAAAGATTCCTATACTATTACAAGGAGTTTTTTTTTTTAACTAATATTGATGTAAACAGTAAAGGAGTCTTTCGCTCTTTCTTCTGTTAACGAGGCGTTGTGGCTAACATGCTGAACTACGACATCGTAGTAAGCGAGTTCGAACTCCAATTGCGATATTATGTTCATCTTCGGACTCATACCCTTGATAAAGGTATGAATCCCCTTATTCCCTCTGCTATGGGTTAAATTGTACCACTACTGGTCTTTTGTGTTAACTTAGTATTTCATTTATCCGTATTCAAAAATATGTTATTATTGCCTTATTTTATTTGCTTTGCTGAAATTAGTATTCTATTAAGTAAGTAAAGTTGGCAACCTTATTCGAGAGCGACCCGAAGGCTCCCTTTTCAATAGCTACTACACCGAGATGTAGGGAAGGACGCTACTCCTTTCCCTGAATTGCTCCACTTTGCCCTTTTTTACGTACCTCATAATGCTGAGTGTTAAGCAAGGAAGTATCAAGTACCATTTTTTAAGTCTTTGGTATGACTCGACCTGGGATTGTACTCTAGTCTTCCGGGTCATTGGCGAACACTTTATCCACTTGGCCAATGAGCCGGAATTAAAACTTGTTATGTAGCATAATTACAGGTATATTATGTTACAGCAATGTCATTAAAGTAATTTTCGTTTATGAAATGTGTAACATTCGAAGGAAGAAAGTGCAAATCGAAGATATAATAATTACAATAATACGAGGGTCATTCTGTGAATAAGGTGAATTTTGCTTTCGGAGTTGGCACTAAGAAGCACCGTTGACTGTTGCACCTTTTTCAAGGAAACCAAAAGTCATGGATCCTTTTATGCCCCAAAAGACTATCAGTGTGGCCTTCTTTACTGATCGATGCATCCGGGACATTTTCTTTACTGGAGAATCAGTGTATGTTTCCATTTCATAGACTCAGGCTGCTTGTGGCAAACCCATGTTTAGTCCATTTGAAAACCTTTTTTTTTTTTTCTTTTACTAAAACATGCTTCTACGTATGTAACATATTGACCTTCGACCCAGCCGACAATCAAGAAACAGGTGCATCCGGTCGAAGACATCAAGATATAACCTTGACCTGTGGGCGGGTTGAATTCGGTGCAGATGCGACACCCACAAGAAGCAGGCGGATGTCAAACAATTATATAACCCGGTGCCACAGAGAGTTCGAAATAGTTGGAGTCGGTTAGTTGGAGTCAGTTTGTTGGAGTTCGAGTTGGAGTTTGAGTTGCAGTTCGAGGCAGTGAGAACCAGCTTCCAGCAGAATGCTTGGGCCCTCAGGACCCCCGGTTTAGCAGCCCAGCAGAATAAGAAAGAAGTACTGCAAAAGACAGAGGATCTTGGGGTCAATATGCTGCAGTCTGTTCAGTCTCCAACTCACCTCTCACGCACAACCCTTTCGCAACCCTTTCGCATAAAGTGTGAGAGGTATATTTTTCTAAAGAAGCGTGTTCGTTCGTCATTATTGTTGATTATGTTTCCGCATATATATGTATACGTATAGTTGTATTACGGCGTATAGTTGTATTACGGCTATACAACACGTACACATCACACATTCCTCAATAAATTTCCCTTGGTTTTCACTTCTCAGTCACCAGTCTGTTCAAGCCTGGATCATTTTGCTTGATGTAATACCTTTTTGAATAGCCTCAAAACAAATATTTTTGCGAGGTTGAAATAATTTTTGCTATAAACCAATTTCAAACAATGCAGAGTTTACACTTAGGAAAAAATTCTGAAAAAAAAGTATTTTGCTTTTTTTTATGAAAAATCCTCTTATTTATTGAATGACCTTCGCATCTTCCGAGAAACAACGTGTAGTAAGCAGATCATTAATATTGTTATGTGTTTGGTTGTCATCGAGTGACCCACTTAGGTGTCTTCGTGCCAAGTTAAACCAAATTTAGAAAATATCAATAATCATGGCCGCTGTTAATGAAATGTTGCGATATTTTGGGAAACACCCTATATCTCTGACACTTACCAGATGATTATTAACGACAATTGACGATTTCAGACGAAGGTTGAAAACATTTTCAGGAGACAAATGAAACTGAACAATAAATAAATGACTAAAACTTCCAAGTAAAAAATAAAACTAAATAGGGCGGGTCTTAAGAAAAAGAAAGAAAAAAGTTAAATGAATAAAAAATTTGCAGATGACATCAATTTATAATTTAGTGATGTTGATAAGGTTGATTTCTTGTTATTCTAAACATGGTTGAGGCAGATGCTGAAATGGAATGAAAGACAAACACCAATGAATTAATTACCTGTGTCTGTTCTATTTATCATTTAGAAAAATGGAGAAAGAAAAAGAACGTGTCTTGTTGATATATATATATATATATATATATATATATATATATATATAGTGATGAGGCAAAACCTTATAGCAACCTTCCTAATAAAATTGAGGTTTTCATAAAACTACGACTCTTACTCGTTCAGTTTGGAACTTGACAAGGTTTATGCAATCTATAAATTGCTAAAAGATATTTTATGCCTCGAAGTTAGAGAATTGCGTACATTGTACCTTTATATATACATATTTTGAGTAATTTCTTATGAGTTTTTGTGTTTGTTTTGGTTTTATGGCATATCAACTATTGCAGGGTATTAAATGTGAAAATCCTTTTTATACAAATATATTAAATATATGATTTCTAAACACATTTTGTAGACAATATTTTTAAACGAGCCAGAGCCCATTTTTTTCACACGGCTAAATAAATGGGTCATTTATTTCTGTCTAAAGAACAAACGGCTCATTGGCTTTATGGGTAGAGTGTTCGCCAATAGTCCGGGACACCCGGTCTCGTCATGACAAAGACTTGAAAAATGGTACTTGATGCCTCCTTGCTTAACACTCAGCAATATAAGGTACGTATCAAAGGTAAAGTGGAGCAATCCAGGAAAAGGAGTAGCGCCCTCCCCTACATCTCGGTGTAGTAGCTATTGAAAAGGGAGCCTTCGGGTCACCCTCGGCTAAAGGTCGCCAACTTTTCTTACTAACTTATTTCTATCAAATACGAATAATTCTATTTACAATAAATCATTTGTTTGTATGCAGTTTAATGGCTCCAAATATTGCTATGTATCACAAACAATTCAATTAAACATGTTATTTGTTTACACACAGTTAAATAATCAAACAGTTCAATTTCAAATACTTCAGTTTAGCATAATTTCATAGTTTTTTGTTTACAAACAGTTAAATGTAAACACAGTTCATTTCTGGCAAATCAGTTTAGCATAAGCACACAGTTTAGTTCTGTTTGACCCATAGATAGGACCCAATCAGGTGCTACCACTCCGAGCCAGAGTGGATCTGGGAGCAATGCCAATGAAAGGGTACTCCACATCCCCTAAAGCGCCAGCATTACTGAAGCCTCACCATCAGATTGTTTAATGTCATAAACAGGACACTCGTTGGGGTGGGGTGTCTTATCTCTCTGCAGAGATGTATTCTACAGCTGTAGCTGACTGGGTTATGAGAGTTTTTTGCTGACGGTTATATGATATCAAGTATTCCTCTCTAATACAAATAATTTGCGAACAATTATATCCAATATCGATGATTTTTAAATAGATCTTTATAACGCTTAGCTGAGATCCTGATGGGTACAACCCTGCGGGACATAATGGAATTAAAAGTAATAGCAATCCAGGCGTATTCCACACTTACCAGAGCTCCAAAGCAGGATCTTTATCATCAGATGTAGTTCAGTATTAAACCCAGGCTACCCCCGTTTTTATAAATAAAAAACTATTTATTCACACAACTGTTTAATCAAGAATTTAAGACTAATATAATTTTAAAAAATTGTCCTTACGAATATAAATAATTTTTAAACAGATATATTTAACTCTAACGAGTAATCAATTGTTTGCATACGGTTATATGATTTCAAATTAATAATAATAATTAGGTGGTGTCCTCGTGAATCGTAGTTAGCGAGTTCGAACTCCAGTAGTGCTATTATGTTTCCTTTCGGACAAATACCATTGGGGAAAGGTATGAACTCCCTTATCCTCCCAGCTAGGGGTTAAATAGTATCACTACTGTTATACTAGAAGGATGGATTCGGCATTAAATAACCTATAAAGGTTGGTGTGCCATCAAAGAATCCAAACCTAATAATCCAAGGTGAATAATTATAGTTTGGTTTCTTTTTTAAATGGCATATCAACCTGTGTGGGTAATCCAATGCCAAAGCTGGCTTCGTGGAAGGACAGTAGTGGTACTATTTAACCAATAGCTTGAAAGATAAAAGAGTTTATACCTTTCTCAAGAGTATTATTCTGAAAATGGACATAATAGCACGACTGGAATTCGAACTCATATATATTTGTATATATACTACATGTCAAAATATTTCGCCACCTTCAAAAACATGTTTTCAGCAAAATTTGCAGATCCAAATCATATATGTGCGTATGTATGCATATTCCTTATAAGCATCATATATATATATATATATATATATATATATATATATATATGTGTGTGTGTGTGTGTGTATAAGTTAGCCGATTGTAGTCGAGGGAGACTCGAAGGCTCCCTTTTCAATAGCTATTAAATCAAGGTAGAGGAAGGCGCTACACCTTTCCCTGGATTGCTCCACTTACCATTGATAAGTATAATGCTGAGTGTTAAGCAAGGCGGCATCAAGAACCATTTCTTGAGTTTTTTGGTATAACTCGACCCGGGATTGAACCCCGTTCTCCCGGATCATTGGCGAACACTCTGCTCACTGGACCAATGACCTGGTGTTCGAGACTAAGATAATCTTAGGACAAACATGAATTATTGGTTTCTTAATAAACAAATTAAAGTGAATATTTTGGGATCAAATGTAGAATTTCGCAATTAGTAGCTTAAACTGGCATCAGATCCTAATGGTGATGTACTCAGTGAGGGTCAATCTCAGTGGTCAGTGAGACTGATATGCAAATGATTTGCACACCAGCTGAAAAGAGCGTGATAATGAACAGGCGAGTAAAATTCGACCAAAGTCGCAACGTGGCAATATGTAGAAAAAGTCGACTATCATTTCTTCCAACAATCTTTGACTGTGTTCTCAGTGCCCTGACTGGATGATAAAAAAGAATTCGAATAAGGAGGCGTTGAAGATATGTTTCTGTCAGATTGGCTCTTTTAGAAACGATATGCAGTAATGGACCGAGTGACCAGTGAATCGGTCATCGTGTCTCCCTTTTGGTACGTGCCTGCCTCCATGTGTCGACGCGGCAAAAATCATGAATTTATCACTTATTTCATCTTCATCTTCCAAAGAACAACACTATTTTTGTCTGCATTTTATTTTTATTTCTTTTTTTTTTAATCAACTTTTGAGGTTATTTTTCTTCTTTTCTTTCTCAAATGTTATTTCTTCGCGTTAAATCTATTCATCTCTTTTTATTTCTTTCTTTATTTTTTTCTATTTTCTATTTTATTTTTAATTTTTAAAATTTTTATTTCAATTTATCATTATTATTTTTTTCTTTTTTACACTGACGTTATGAAATTCCTATTCACACTCGTTTCTTTGTTATGCTATTTTATTTCAGTTTTCCAAAATCATCAACAAAATTATGCACACATACCCACAATAAAAAAGTACACACACTAACTCACACAGACATATAAAAAGATCTACGCTTATCCATTTACACACGCATGCACAAGAAAGCACAGACACACACACACGTGCGCACGAGCGAGAATAAAAATATTTTCAAGAAGCAACGTAAAAAAATCGCATTTTAAGTCAGAGAGAAAAAAATTGCATCTTAATATATTACATCTTTGATTTAATATTTCCGAGGCCAGATGAGAAAACTCAGAAAGAAGACTGTGTTACGTCAATCTTCCAAATGACGAGGCTATGGCAGCCTAGAAAATGAGCATTCCCAAACTACCAGCGACGTTACATCATATTTATGAAAAAGAAATAATGATAAACCTGACTACAGCCCGCTTAAAATCAGCGAATATACAAAGCAGAGTGCCAGGATGTTAAGAAACTCCCGGTGAGAAACATCAGATACCAGTACTAAATGAGTACAAATCTCTCTCTCTCTCTCTCTCTCTCTCTCTCTCTCTCTCTCTCTCTCTCTCTCGTCTTCATCATCATCAGTTTGGTTTGGTTTCTCCGTTTAATAGCATATTAACCTTCATAGGTGGTTTGTTTGGTTGTTTAATTGTCAAAAACATTTCTATTTCAAGCTATTCAGTTTAGTCAAACAGTTCGATTTCAAACAATTCAGTTTAACGTAAGTTTAGTGTAAGTACAGTTTCAATGTCAAAAACAGTTCCATTTCAAACAATTCAGTTTAGCGTAAGTACGAAGTTTAAATACCAAAACTGTTCTATTTCCAGCAAATTAGTTTAGCAAAAGTACGCACTTTAGTTCTATTTGACCTGTAGATAGGCCCCTATCAGGTGTAACCACTCCGGGCCAGAGTGGAACTGTGACCGATGACAATAAAGGGGTACTTCGCATTCTCCAAAGCTCCAACATTATTGGAACCTCATCATCAGATTGTTTAGTGTCATAAACAGGACACTCGTTAGAGGGGTCATCTTACCCCTCCGCAAAGGAACAGTCAGTGTATTCTACAGCCCCAGCCAACTGGGCAAAACCTTCGTAGGTTATTCAACGCCAAAGCCATTCTTTTAGAAGAATAGGTGGGATACTAATTGACGAATTGAAAAGAGGGTTCATACCTTTTCTTTGGATATTTGTCCAAAAGTGAACATAGTAGCCTTACTGAAGTTGTAACTCGCTTATTTCGATGTTTCAGTACAATGATTTAGATACAACACCACGGGGGTGGGGGCGTACACTCTCTGTTGCATTATCAGTGCTAAAAATTTATCGATATAACCTTGTAACCATGGTTACATCGATAAATTTTTAGCACTGTGAGTGAGTTTCAACAAAGTCAAAATGACAGCAAATAAAATCAATTACCTCGGCCTGCCTGAGTAGGGTTGTATTCAGCATAAATAAAACATTTTCGATTGACGGTTTTGGCTTCAGTTTCACCAGAAAGCGCATTTTATTTGGTAAACAATGATGATCTTGAATGACCAAGCAGATTAAAATACTTAGATATAATTCAAAGGAGATCCTAGTATCTCTAATATATATATATATATATATATATATATTGTCATCCTCAAACAGACGGTTTTGTTGTATCACAACTCTTCAGTTATGATAGACCCGTGAGATGCTTCAAGCTGGGAACGAAGCCCGACTGACATAAAGTCAGCTGAATATCTTACTCCAGACCCATCGTTATCCTCAGCGCAAGTGAATGAATTTTTTACGTATATTTTTTAGATATACGTTATCGGCTACCTGGAGGGCTCAGTTCTTGAAAAAGATATATATATATATATATATATATATATATATATATATATATATATATATATATATTGGCTCATTGACCTAGTGGGTAGAGTGTTCGCCAATGGTCTCTGAGACCGGGGTTCGATCCCTGGTCGAGTCATTCCAAAGCCTTAAAAAATGGTACTTGATGCCTCCTTGCTTAACACTCAGCATTATAAGGTACGTATCAAGAGTAAAGTGAAGAAACCCAAGGAAAGGAGTAGCGCCCTCCCCTAGACCTCGGTGTAGTAGCTACTGAAAAGGGAGCCTTCGGGTTGCCGTCGACTACAGTCGCCAACTTTACTTATATATATATATATATATATATATATATATATATATATATATATGAATAACTGCACACAAGTTTTTCGTCCCCAAAATAAGTTGAGAGGAACTGATGCTTTTCCAGCGACTATGTTTCATGCTACGCATTCATCAGGCGGGTAGATGTTACGGGTAGCTACACAAATATGATGGTCGATGACGCTTACTTAGGCAGAGAATAAAAACTTTTGTGAAATTAGCCTTAATATCAAATAGTATTTTAAAACATGATAATAAACAAACTGGTCTCCCCAACAAAAAATCGAGAAACAGTCCATCGCAAAAGTATTTTGAGCAAAAGTGCTCAACTAATCAGAATTTATGAGATCAATTGCAATGATATGAATGACTGCACATTAGTTATATTATAAGAAAATAGCTTCAGCATTTAATGACTTTTGTCTAAAATTATTTTTGCATTGTGCCGTTCCTCCTGATTTTTCTTTTTTTTGGCGGCGGGGATCAATATATATATATATATATATATATAATATATATATATATATATATATATATATATATATATATATATATATAGGTAATATTCGGTCAGGTTAAAAAGTTTGGAGTTATTCCCTCAGGACAAGAAAATCATTCAAGAGCTGAACATTTAAATTTTCCTGGTAGAGAGCTCAATGTAATTTATTACAGAGCAATATTTCTTTAAGAAAAAAACCAAAGACCGGTTAATTCAGGATTATAAATTTATTTCCATCCTGTATTTTCAGTTTCTGGTGTGAACCAAAAACATGAAGAAAAAAAATATATATATATATATATATATGTGTGTGTGTGTGTGTGTGTGTGTGTGTGTGTGTGTGTGTGTGTGTGAAAATTCTCTTTTTGTTAATCCAAAGAGAGAAAAAAGTAAATATTTCAAAATGAATAGGTCCACTAAGACATTTGTATTTTTTAGATTATTAATTTCGTTCTTACAAACGTGTATGTTTCCAGTTGGTGCTTTTGTCAAAGAACATTAAGTAATTTACTTTTTTTTTTTTTGCTTGGATTTGGATCAAGGCCCTATGAATTGGGCATCAAATGAGACTCGAACTCACTCGTGTAGGTTTGTTAGCCGAATGTTTTTTAAGATTTTTTTGTCGGTTTATATAGAGATGATTGTCTTGTGTTAGATTTCTCTTCCTCCTCCCGTCTTTCCCTTTCTCAGGGAGATATATATATATATATATATATATATATATATATATATATATATATATATATATATATATATATATATATATATATATATATATATATATATATAATGCAAGTCTAAATCGGAAAATGATTTCAACAAGTATTTGAAATCGATAGAAAATTTTTTAAAAACACATTAACTTATAAAAGGTCGCTTGTACAATGTCTGGAATTTTTTGGGATTAATTTTCAATCCTTTTAACAACAGCATTTGAAGATCACACACACGCACACACACATACACACTTATACATATATATATATATATATATATATATACGTTGTGATATGCAGAAAATGAAAGACATAATCGCATTTTAAGGTTAATTAATTGTTTTAAACGTCTACTTTCTTTTTGCTGTTTCAGAATTAAAATGTTTATTTTTCTTTCTGTTGAAGCAGACATCTTAACCAAAAGATTCTGTCTGATTTAGTTTTTATTCCCGCCGTTTTTTGTCTTATGATTTTTGTTTCTTTTTTTTTTTCTTTTCTTCTTTTTGTTATAATTCGGCGCGAACATGGGTCATGTCAACCAGTGCGACGAACTCTCTGATTATTTTAACAACCTTATTCTTCCTGTTGACGCGTCATCTTTACCAGACATTATCTATAATGTTTGTTTTGCGTCTTGACACCAAAGACTATTTTTTCCTTGTCATCTTCTTTTAACTGTGTGCATTTGCGTACGAATAAATGTAAAGAGACATAAGTTAATAAATTTCTCATTTGTATATGTTTATAAGTATTTTTCTCTCTCTCTCTCTCTTTCTTTATCTCTCACTATCTCTCTCACTCTCTCTCTCTCTCTATATATATATATATAATTAACTTGACTGGCCCATTGGCATAATGGTTAGAGTATTCGCCAATGGCCCGGGAGACTGGCGTTCAATCATTAGTCGATTCATACCATACTTGATTCTTCCCTGCTGAACACTCAGCATTTAGAGGCATGGATGAAGAGTAAATGGACCAATCCAGGGAAAGGAATAGCGCCCTCTCCTACACCTCAGTGTAATAATTATTAAACAGGAAGCCTTTGGGTCGCCCTCGACAACTTTATATATATATATATATATATATATATATATATATATATGTATGTCATCCACAGACAGACTGTTTCGTGCTATCAGAACTCTTCAGTGTGGCTAGATACGCAGGACGCTCGAAGCCGGGATTGAAACCCATCCAACTTTACGTTAGACTAAGTCTCAGACCAACTCGGACTATGTTGGCTAAGTGAATTTTTAAGGTATTTATGTAGCAACAGCAGCAGCGTCCGTTTGTTATATATATATATATATATATATATGTGTGTGCATGTGTAAATTTCTTGTGTGTATATACGTACACACATATTTGTGTCTATATACGTGTGTGTGTGTGTGTGTGTGTGTGTGTGTGTGTGTGTGTGTGTGTGTGTGTGTGTGTGTGTGTGATCATCATCCGGTTGTGCACGGAGTTCCTTGACGTTCTCTCTCAACATCCGTCCCTGTCATTGATCGTCCCTGACTGGTTTTCTAGAAGGCACCCGGTGTCCATACAAAATTGATATATGGGAGTGTTTGCGGGTCGGCCAGTACTGGTGTATCTATGCGTAGTAGTCCATCGGAGAACGTCGCTTATGAGTTGGTCTTTTCTTCTCCAGTGGTGTCCAGTATGTTTGCTTGTCTTATTTGG